>VWZE01018313.1:111209-131225 GCA_013396675.1 Eubucco bourcierii
AAAAAAAAAAAAGAAGTAAAAACAAAGGTCATCTTCAGATGTCAATCAAGATTAGAAATTCCCAAGTTTAGGCTTGTTTAATAAGGGGGCTGAATCAGATTGCTAAACTAAAACTTCCTGGTCCACTGGGCATATTTCAGCATTGGAATAAAATCTTCTTTCAAGCTCCGCAAGTTTGAATTGTTTTCTAGTAATAACTCCATATCCTGCTCAAATAAACCACTAGTGAAGGTGACAGTTAGTTATTGTGGCTGGTTCTGTGTTTTATGACAGTGTCTCTTGCAGTGCTTTGGAAAGAGGATTTAGAAGATTGAGTAGTCAGGACTGAAGGCCTGAACATTAATGCAGAGCTGCCAAAATGTGAAAAAAGAGAACGGCTTTGCCTTGTCTCGTCTGTTGAAGTTTATTTGTTGGTTTGGTTGTTTTTGTTTGGTTTTTGTTTGTTTGTTTGTTTGTTTGAATGTTTCCAGCCTAGGATGCTCCATATTTTTTGCCTTTGCAATGACTGTTTCAGGAGGGGCCATCTGAAGACAAGACAGACAAGGTGCACTGAAGGCCATCAGTGAGACATGTTCACTTTCAGTACTTGGAGGCATTTAATCATCCTTCCAAACAAAGTCCACCCTCCTGAGGACAGAGGTCTATCCCAGAGAGTTTCCCCCATGGCCATTAAAATGCAGCTGGACTGCTACGAGGATCTTATTGCTACAATCATCTCCACCTTAGTCTTTATATTCTGAGTATAAGCTGATCAAAGGATTTGTGCCTTGGAGAATTGAGATTGCTGATGTCGATTTTTTTATCTGTTGCTAAATGTAATAAACTGTGAAGGTGAAAATAGCTGCTCAGGCCAAACAACTGGCCCCATGCAAAGAAACTCTGCCTTGATACCTCACACCAGTGGGTACTTGAAGAGCATGGGCAGAAGGCAAACCTGTAGCAGTCTTTCTACTGTTCTCATATGTAATGGTTTTCTGTGGATTTCTCCCTCATGAACTGCTCCAATCACTTGTTGAATTTGGTGTCCTGAGGCAAGGAGTTCCAGAGCTGAGTTACCTTTTACGAGAGGAACCAGCTTTTTTTGTTCTGAACTTGCTTTCTACTAGTTTAACTTGATACCTATCCAAGCTCTCCTTCCCAGCATGAACTGCAAACAGGGAAAAAACCAAACCCAAACAAAACCCAAAGCAATCTTCTCTGGGAGTGGAATTAGCTGGGGCAATGACCTCTTTTCTAAATGGAGTATTTTCCCCATGGTGCTTCCAAGATGTGATACTATATGTTCACAGAGTTACATGGGCTTGGATCAGAGACAGTTCTGCTGAGGGGTTTACATGTGTGTCATAATGCATGGGCTGGATTGGCTGGCACAACAAAACAGTTACTTAAAACAGTCTTCTAGTGACGGTCTTCTGTCTTGAACTTGACCTCCAGAATACTAATTTCTGCTCTCACCAGGAAGAATAATTTGCTGTAGCTGTTTTTGTGGGGTTTTGTTTGTTAGTTTGTTTGTTTGGTTTGGTTTTTTGGTTTATTTTCAATTTATTTTTTCTGTAAGTAAACCAATCTGTCCCTGAATTTAACCTTTTACCGATCTGAAATTTAATCAGCCACCCAGAGAATCTAGAAGGGTCAAAAGAAGTGGGAAGACATCTTTGCAAGATACAAAGACATTCATTTTCTAACTGAGCAACTAAGCTTTCAGGTTCTGTGGACTATATCACAGCACTAATTGGAAGCACTAATTGGCAAATTTAGAAACTAATCCTTCAATGCAGAAGTAAAATAGTCATTCAGTAATAATCCCTCTTGGAACAAAGACAGGAAATTCAATATCTTTGCAGAGTCCAAAGTTAGGCTGGGGCCATGGGTTTAGTAAATGGCTTCTCCAAGGATTGAATTTGTAAACCATAAACAGATTAAGAAAATTCACTCCTGCAAAATAGCCTCCACACAGTGATTTTTTTCTCTTACTTAAATCCCATCTGCATTTCTAAAATCTCAAAGAGTCATGCCAGAAAGAAATCTTGCAATGCAATGTTTTGCTTGATCAGGTAAGGAAGGGAGAAGAAAAAGAAAAGAGCAAATGAGAGAGAGATGTCCTGCAAAATAAATAAATGGCAATGTTTGTTTTGTGTTTTGGTTAGTGCTTGTTGTTTGGTTTTGGGGTTTGTTTTTTTGGGGTTTTTGTGCTGTGGGTTTTGGGGTTTTTTGTGTGTGTGTGTGGTTTTGTTTTGTTTTGTTTTTATTTGTTTTTCCCAAGAGCCCTCCTAGGTGTCTGTGTGGTTCTGGGGGTCATAGATTTTTTGCATAGTCTTTGCTATCAGACCTTGCTCCTCAAGTAGATTGTTAAAAAATACAAATATACTGGATGCAAACAAACCTAGAGGAGGTAGAGAAAAGAAGGAAAAAAAAAATCTTGTAGCTATATATCTCTTCTGGGAGTGGTCATGATAGTGAATGGCATGTATAGCCAGAATTGTCTTTGATTCACAAGTTGTAGATATGCTCCTTGTTTTTGTGTCTATATCTTTCAAAAATATAAAGAGCTAATCTTCATGAATATAACCTACGAAGGTGAAAGGTATATGACTGGGGAAAACTGTTATATTCCCACTGTTGAAAAGGATGGTTGTAAGGGAAGCCTGGAACTGTAAAGGGAAAAAAAAGAAAAAAGTCAATAGAACCGGGAACAAACGGCAAAGAGCCACCAATGTGTATGCAGAGCTATGTAGAGAGAAGGAAAAAAACTGTACTACAAAGCAAAAAACTAACCCTTATACTCAGGAGACTATACAGAATGCTTTCCACCAATCAACTCTGTGAATACTTTTCTCCCCAAAGAGAAAGGTAATCAAGAAAAAGACTGACAGTAGACTTGATAGGAATGTTTAAATACCATTGTTTTCAACTGAGTGGAGAAAATACTGTTAAAGACCTAATGTCTCTGCATTTCTGATAGAGACTGAACAATTTAGTTACTTAAAATGTGGGAAAAATCAAAGAATGTCAGATTTTGTCTTGCTGTGAGCTTATAGGGTGAAAAATTAAGCCCATTTTCACTATCAAAAAGGAAAGAGAAAAGCAAAAGGAAAAATATCCTTTGTTAGGTCACTTTCTAGCTGCCCATAAGGTTGTTCTGTCCTGACACCTGTGTAGTGGGAACTGTGCTGAGCTCACTAATTCATTTCACAGCATCACTGGTGGTTAGCTATGTGTAGCATAGCACAGGCCATGTGCCTGCAGGCAGTGGGTTCATTGCTGAGCAACAGAGCAAGAAACAATCACGAAAGTGTTACTATACCCATTTTAGGAAACCAAGTAGAGAGAGAGAAAGAATAAGAAATCAGCTGTCTACGTGAGTCACACAAAGACAGCAATCAGGCTCCAGACTTTAGTCATGGGATACCCTAAACCTAATCACTGAGATTTCCTTCTATTCAGCAAGTTGTGAATGACATGTTTCTAGGACTCCCCTACGCTAAGGCAATCTTTGATGCGGTGGTTGAAGATCCTATGCTTTGTTTTACTCTTTGGTCTTCTGTTGATTTTTTTTCAAATAACATTACACAATTTCACCTATGTGCAATGTTTTAGGTGAAACGTGATGTAGAGAGATGTACATAATGTAGATGCCTCACGTGTTTCATGTATATAATGTAGATGCCTTACATGATTCCAGTTGATTTCGTCAGAATTCTGCTTCAGATATCACACCCGGCTTATGTGTATGGAGCAGCCAAGTATCTGTGAATGAGCTTTGATGGTGATGTGACAAAGAATGACATAATGTGCTGGTTTGAGGTTAATTAGAATATTTTAATAGAGAAAATTACACTATAGGCTGTGAAAGGAAAACATCATGATGTCTACTTCACTCATACGCTTGCTGGAGAATTGTTTGGGAACACTAACCAAAACAATAGATAAGTCAGTCTCTCTCTGTGGCTTGCTGGAACAGGAGCTGCTGGTGATGATCTAGCAGCTTCTGGGCTCTGGCTCATCTGCTGATTAATCCTCACTAACCACTTTTCTTCTAACCCTCCTGGCCGATCCTCCTAATTTACCTTGAACGTAAGGCAAACCTTGGGGAAAGGTACAGGGGTGGGGAGAAGGTGGAAGGGTGGTTGGGAGCCCCTCCTGGGGTCTCTGATCTCTGAGAGGGGTGTTGTGTTGCTGTATTACCTTTTACTTGTATATTTCTGTAAATATTGTGTATATAGTGTAAATATCTGCTGTACATTGTGCAAAGCTGTAAATATAGCTTCATTATTTAACTTCCAGCTGACTGAGTGCTAGTCTGGGTCATTTTACAAAGTGTGGGGGGTGGGTAACTCCCAAACCTTCACACATAACATCCACCAAAATCAAAGTAATTCTGAGTATAGCTGGACAGTTACAGGATGCTGGTGGTAAAACAAGATCAAGGTCAATGTTAAAGGTGGGCTGAGCAATTAAGTTCTTATACCTTGTGACCCTCACAGCATCAGGGAGTACTTCCACTGAGCCAAGTTGGTGGAGGAAAACTACTGTAAGAAAGCTAGGGGAATATTGCATTGTATTTTCCATTAGTGCTGGTAGGTTTCCTAAATGTAATCCCCAAATTCATCTGTGAGTTTGAATTTTTTTTTTTTCTGTAGATTTTGTTGAAGTAGACTGAGGAGAAGGAGTAAAAACTGCTCAAATAAACTGATTTATACATTGGTTTTCTATTTAATAATAGAAAATAATAATTAGAAATAATTAGTAATAATTAGAAGCACAGAGTTCTACATGAATTACTAACAGCATAGATCTGGAATTACATCCAGGAGCTCCTAGCCACTGACTTTCGTATCTATCAAGTAAAGGTGATCGTGAGAAACATTCAGATATAACTGATCCATGGGAAGTGGCATTGAGTCTTCCTGACATCACAAATTGACTGAATGTCACTTAAAGTTTGTCCCAAGCCCACCCAAAACATGAACATATCTCATGTGAAGCTGGCACCAGGTATCCTAGAGGTCATCCTGATTCCTCATATTAGACATCTGTGTGATTACTAAAATTTAACAGACCCTGCATGTAAAGATCCAGGAGTTCACATATACCTTAAGTTAAAAAGCAACAGCACCCATAGAAGATAGTCTAAATTCTTGTTCCTGACTCCCCTTTCTCTTCTCATCTACCTGCAGGTGCTTCTGAAATAGAAATCTTTCAGGTGCATCCCATGGGAGTCAGTGAGGGAAATGCTGTCTCCTGTGAGATTCAGGCGCCAGCTCTTTGGGGATGTTCAGATCATATGTCTAGACAAGATAACACCCTTTTCTGAACCCAGGAGGTAAGCCTGGGGGGGACCCATTATTCACATATAAAACACCAAGAGAAACTTTCCATGCATGCAGCTTCCTCTTTCTTTCCCTCCTCCCCGTGGGAATTTGCTTTGTTTAACCCTTCCATTTCTATGAGGCAATTGCTCTCTGCTGAAAGCTGTAACTGTTTATTCTTCCACCCTTCAGGGCTCAGCACTTTGCACCTGCAAAAACAGTGCAGCTGGCTGAACAAAGCCAGGTGAGCCTTCAGCACTGGCTTTTATGTGAAGTCCAAATCCCAGAGAGACCTCTTTTCCCCTTGGAGAATAACAGCTCTTGGACTACATCTTCAACCCTGCCTGTAGTGACCAGGCAGCACAAAGTACCTGGCAGTTTGCCTGAAGAATTCACCTGGAGTTGCTTCAGAGATAGACGAATGTGAAAGAATAAGCAGGATAAACAAGGCATAGAAGTACAAGACACTTTTTTCCAACCTGCTTTCGGTAATGCCATGCTTATAGAAAGCCTTGTGAGTTAGTGTAACTTTGGAAAGGTTAAGGGAATGGTTTGCATTCTGGGTGAAAGTAGCAGGGAGTAAAGCATCTCCCAAGACTAAGGAATGTGTAAAACCAGTGCATTCCATCTGGACTTGCACTTTTCCCTTTCTGGACTAAGCAAGGGGCTGCGCATAGAATCATAGAATGGTAAGGTTGGAAGGGACCTCAAGGATCATCTAGTTCCAACCCCCTGCCATAGGCAGGGACACCTCCCACTACTACAGGCTACTCAAGGCCTCGTCCAACCTGACCTTGAACACCTCCAGGGAGGGACCATCCACAGCCTCCCTGGGCAACCTGTTCCAGTGTCTCACCACCCTCACTGTAAAAAGCTTCCTCCTAACCTCCTTTGTGTTTGCCATGACCATGAACAGATCGTGGGCAAATGGTACTGATTTTACATGAGCTAGTCTGATTGTGCGAATTCATCAGCAGATGTTTTTTAGCCTGTTTTCATTATGCTTTTTTAGCTTAGCCTCCAGCATTGAATTGTGATGGTCATCAGGTTCCTTGCAAGGTTCTTAATATGTGTAGGCCAATTTAGTGCTTCTGCTTTCTGGTTTTCCTGAGCATGTTGTCCTTTTTGCCTAAGGCTTTAAGTTTGGATTATAATGACCCAAGTAGGAAAACACAAATCAACACAGAGCAGTTGCTCTGAGAAGGTCTGCTTTGATCTGTATCTTGCAACACGAAAAGAGACATCTATAAAAAAAAATTATTTATCCCAGCAGCTGTTGAAAGACACAAGGATGTTGCACGCTTTTATGAGACCAGGTTTACAAAAGAGTAGAGAAATTTGGTCCTTTTTGTGACTGTTATATGCACAAATTATCTGGATCTTACTCACTATGTGCATCAATTTATGAAAGACACTTTCAGGTAAGAGTAGCACAGAACTGCTCCAAATAAGTCACTTTCAGGCAGGTGGCACGTTTATATTGTGTGGATCTAGCACCTCTCTGCACAGAGAGAGAAAGGACAAATGGCAATGGAAATGGAAGAAAAGAATGTGGGGTCTATTTGACATGACTAGTACTTACTGAACAAAACAAACTGTTGCTTGAACTGCAGGGTTTTTTGCAACATCATATCTGATTCATCACAGTGATAGAGGCCCATGGCTACATCAGAGTAGTATAATCTTTGGTGACAATAGTGTAGAAAATTCAAACATTTTTTTGTAAATACAGAGAGAAGTGCAAGGTTGCACTTGTGTGACAAGTGCACTCAGATCTCTGCCTGTTAGTGACCAAGTATGGTTTTAAACAACTTCAGTGAGGCATGAACGACTTGAAAACAGTGGGCCTGGGTGACTTGCACCCAAGAATCCTAAGAGGTTTTCTCAAGAGCCAACTCATTTTAGTTTTGAATAAATCTTGGCCTACTGAGTAAATTCCAGTAGATCAGAGCAGCTAATTTTGTGCCAATATTCAAAAAGGCCAAGTAAGATGACCCAGCTAACAATACGTCAATTAGCCTGAAACTGGCACTAGATTAAATAATAATTAAAAAAAAAAACAAATCAGAACAACAAATCCAAGAGTAAATTAAAAATTAGAGAACAAACCTACGTAGTGTAAATCAAGATGGTTCAATAGAAATGGGCTATGCTGAACCAACATCATTTCTTTGATGGGATCACAAGTTTGGTTAGCAAACATCACTGTGAAAAGAGAATGGACCGTTGTAAGGACTTATCTTGCCCAACATGTTCATTTAAAAACCAAGTCACTAAGCCTAATTCCAACAAATTATGCACTAAATGGCAGCTGATTAAACAGTTGTGCAATAAAGACTTATTAATTAGGGCACTTTTACAAATGAGGGTTTTTTGGAGAAGTTAAAAGAAGAGATGTAGGAGTAAAATCTTCTCCTAGTATTATCCAATGGCGTGCTCAGATAAAAGAGCAAAGAACTAGCAGGAATATTCACTAATTTTTATTTTTTTTTTTAAATTTTACAAAAAGCACAGAACAATCCTCCTACACACAAACATTTCTGCTCTGTAAAGAAGTGAAGAAAAAAAGATGAAAAATAGGTAAAATTTGAATCTTAGCCTAATTTAAACTTGTTTGAGAACAAAAACAGTATTTCAGCCCCTCACAATATGTTCTACTGATATATTCCCTCTCATGAACATGAAATGAGACTTCAATTAAAAAGAGATGTAGCAAGCAAGATACTCAATAAACTAAGCCTACTCAAACACGCACACATATATGGAGACAGACAAATAATATTGGAGATAACCTCAAAAAAGAGGACTGTCTTCTGAAAAGTGGTGGCTTTGAAGGAGTCATAGTGGGCACGTAGTTGAACGTGGGAAAATTGCACTCAGAGTGGTCACCAATGGTTCACTGGCAAAATGGAAGGACATAAGAGTAAAGTTCTACAGGATTTTGTTCCCGCTCCCTCTGCTATTCAATATTTTCACTAATGACTGAATGATGGAATACAGAGATGTGTTGTTAAGTTTGTAGATGACACAAAGGTGGGAGCGACTGTAAATACTGGAAGGCAGAAGGACACTTTAGTATGATTGAAACAAATTAAAGGATCTGGGGTAAAAAAAAAAAAAAGTTTGTCTTCATTAGGAATAAATACAAACGTTCATTCCACAGGCAACAATCATAGTTTTCCCAGCTATGGAGTGGGTACTGCTCTCAGGGTAACAGGGATATGAGATTGCAGAGAGGCATAATTTCAACATGAGTCAACAGAGTCATAGTATTGCAAAAAAAGGCAAACAGTGTAGTGGATGTATAAACACAAGTGTCACCTGCAAAATATGTGCAGTAATCCTTTCCCTCGGCTCAACACTGATGTAGCCTTAGCTGGAGGCTTTTCCAAAGTCCTATGGGTAATTTTGGACCTATGATGCCAAACATGATGCAAATGAACTAGAGGAAGCTGAGAGGTGAATGATAAGGTCAGACGTTTAGAAAACATTACCTTGAGAATGACTTCTTGTTTATCCTAGACTGTAGATGCGTAAAAGGATGTCGCAGGAAGGAAATGGATGCTCCTCCTCCATGCTCATGACAATCGAAAGTTGTGGCTTAAAAACAGGAGGGGATCCCAGATAGGAATGAGGAAAGAAGTTCTCTAATCGGAAGGAAGTGAATCACTCAAGTGCATTGCTTGGGGTGTTGTTCCTCTAGGCAGATTACTGGAGGTCTTTAAGAACGAATTAGAGAAACATCTGTAAGGATAAAACAGCTGGAATCAATGCTATATTAGGGCAGGGAGATGGGCTGGAAAGGGATCTTAAAATCCCCATAATGTATGAACATTTTGGTGAAAGAAGCAATGCAATAGATATAATAGTACAGAAAGGAGTGCTAACTAGATGTAAAGTCATGCCTCATAATACAGGGACATACTCTGCATACGGTGCCACTGCTCTTGCTTTCTTCAGCAGGATGATGTCATTTATGATGAAGAAAGTGTTTAATTGAGGCTCAAATGTAAGATATCCATGAACTTGATTCTCATTTATGTAGCAATTTCAGCCAAAGAAAGCGGGAATACTTCTTAAACCAATGAAAAATTGTGGTTCGACATCATCAAAATAAAACAGTTTCTTCTTTTAAAATTGTATTTAAAGTTGGTCTTTAAAAAGACAGAAGTTTCATAAAAGATTAAAAGGGAGTTGAAGCTAGAATTAATTTTGGGATTTTGCTCTCAAAAAAACCCAAACCCCAAACCAAAACAAACTCCCCCACAAAAGCAAGCAAGCAAACAAACAAAACCTAGCAAAAAAACACCAACACAAGAACAAAAACAAACAAAAAAACCCAACCCAACAACAACAACAACAACAAAACCCTCAAACAAACTCAGTCCAAAATAAATATATTTTTTTTTCCAGCAAAATTTCTTTGGTGATGGAATAGGAAAAGTTCATTATTCTCTGGTTCTGTTTGTCAACCTGGGAGAGTTTTGATTCATAGCAGCTGTGAAACCACCCCTTTCTACTTCTTTTCTCAAGACAGTCTTAAGACTACTCTCTCTCCTTTGAACTGCACAGTTTCTTTCTTGTTAATTTGAAGCATCAGGGAGGTAGCTAATACATTCCTCACACAGGGGCAGAAAAAGCAATGAAAAAAATGTCAAGGGTGAAGACAAGGGTCTTAATAGCTCAATAAAAGAGACAGTATATGAAATGTAGTGGTCTCTGATACCTAGGAAAGCATGTTAGTACTTCAGATTTTAAGATGAGTGGATTTATGATTTGTCAACGTGTTCTTTCCCTTCTTTCCTTCCTTTCCATCATGCACATCTCGTGGGTGATATCTCCAGTGTACTTAATTCACCTTCTGCTCCTCTAACTCTTCAGTGAGGAACAAAATCGTCCCCTCTGCCTGAAGACATGACTGTAGCAAACAGCCTTACCAAGCTCTCTTCTGCTTCCACCTCTGACCAGTCCTACTCACTTGCTCTGTGTGTGCTCTTTACACTTAAATCAGTGCATCTCACAGGGTTTATGACGGTTTTTTTGATCCCTATCCTCTCATATCCCTCTACCTGCCCATTTTCATTTCCCCCAGACCCATGTCTCCATTGAGCGTCTCCATGAAAAGATATTAAACTATTACAGTAACCAGGCTGCTATTGTTCAGACAAGAACTTCCTTTTGAAGCAAAGATATCAGAATTTGTTCAACAGCTTCAGAGACTCATGAAGGACACTTTCTGGTACAAAAGCTTGTGGGGAGGGTGCCTCTGTATTTGGGGGTCTATTTTATTTCTGCAGTTACTCACTTGCACATTTAAATGTGATCTTTGGAGAAGGCTCTTGCTTGAGGCAACTTCTTTGTAGTTGATTTATTTATTTTTGGTTTTTTGAAGTGCAAGTTGCCTGTCTTCTCTCAGGCAACATATGTAAAATCAAGCATCTGAGTTAGGTCTTGCTTGCATCAGGACTCATTGACACCAGCTGTGAAGCTTTAGGGGTATCAAACCAATGGAAACATGCTCAGAGCCATGACCTGTGAATTTCTAGATGACTTACCAGGCTGAACAAAGAAAGGAATATTTCAAAGATTTATTTGTATGCCCTTGCCAAGTAGATCTTTGAAGCCTGTGCTCCTCCTCAAGTGCTTACTGGAGATAATCTTCTCTACAGACAAGGGAAATTGATACAATTATTTGTCTTTAAGCCACTGTGCAGTTGTCATTTAATTCTGTGGCCTGTTAATTCAATGATCCACGTTTATTTTATATTGTCCCAGCAAGCTGTGAAAAGGATATAGTTTCAAAGTCTTCTGACAACAAGCTGACTCAAAGTTCTAGCCCAGGAAGTTGTCAAGAGCTCTATTTTCTGAGCGATTCTTTTGTGTTCGTGGCATGGAAATAAACTTTTCTTGTGGTCAACAGGGTCTCACCTGCAGACAAAGCTTCTGTGACAATTCATGTGAAGACTTGTAAGACCAGTGACTCTTGTGTTGTCCTTCATTCCCTCTTCAGACTTATTTTTGTGTTTTACTGCATCTGAGTGCTTCAAGTGTGAGTTTGGACTACTAATTAAGATGTCAGGTCATGAAGTTAATATTTCTGCCACATTGCCAACCATGCTGAGACAAAAGAATGAACAAATACGTTTCACTGTCCAGAGCAGAAGGAATGGGATCATTAAGGTTATTTCCTGCCTTCAGCACTGTTTTCTGGAAGACATGTCCCACTCTGAACCACAAGACATTACAGACAATTTTGAATGATAGCAGGACTGCTTTGTCCACCTGTCCTTTATCACCTTGTTGAATTGTTGAAGTGCCTTACAGGCAAGCTGTGACAATGAAGTAACTCTGTTTGAGTGAAGTGGGGTATCAATTATCTTTCAAAAGGGATTTCAAGAGGATAGAACAAACTCAGGTCAGCAAATGAATTCCTGGGGATGAATCTGGCACTGGGCAGGGTGTATATGTTTCATTATAAAGTCTATGTGAACACAGTAGATGGCATGGAATATCTCTCCTCGATATAATTTATACCTCATATGACACTGTATGTGGTTCCATTTATCTCCAAATTAAAAGCAAAGTAATTCAACCCACCTGAGAGCAAAAATAAGGTGCAAGGAATCTCTGTCTTCAAACAGGATGAGCCAGGGCTAATGAAAAGCAAGAATTGAGTGTGAGTGTGTTACAAAGGAAAATTTTGCCTCTGAAAAGGGTTTTATGTTTCCCTGAAGCCCAGAGTAGCTGCATTTGTATGAGCTCCACAGTCTGTCTGATATTGATATGTCTGAGTTGTCTTTGAAAGCCTGACTCTTTCTTCTGATAAATAAATATAACCCCACTTTTCTTTTTTCACCCATCTGCAAGAGAAATTATTATGAAATTAACCAGTGATCAACCAAATCACATGGGGAGCTCAGAAAGATTTTTTTAGGTCTTTTCCAATGGCTGGTGTTCTCTCTCCATCTGGTTCTGATTAGCTATGAAATATAATTTTCAGTCCTGATCACTTTTGGGTAGACCATGCAATTAAGGTATTTGAAACTCAAACATTTCTAAACCACTGATGGTTGGGGAGATTGCTCAGAAACAGCAGCCCATTTTCCAAGAAGGTGGTTGGGAAAGGAAATCTGAAAATTTAAGATAACATTGAAAAAGCAATGGAAGTCCAGATAGGAGAAAAGAAAAGAGAAAAGAAAAGAAGAGAAGAGAAAAGAAGAAAAGGAAAGAAAAGAAAATAGAAGAAAAAATAAAATAAAATAAAATATAATGAAAAGAAAAGAAAAGAAAAGAGAAAATAAAAGAAGAAAATAAAAGAGAAGGGAAGAAAAGGGAAGAAAAGAAAATAGAAGAAAATAGAAAAGAAGAAAAGCGAAAGAAAAGAAAGGAAAAGAAAAGAGAAAAGAAAAGAAGAGAAAAGAAAAGGGAAGAAAAGAAAATAGAAGAAAATAGAAGAAAACAGAAAAGAAGAAAAGCAAAAACAAAGCAAAGCAAAGCAAAGCAAAGCAAAGCAAAGCAAAGAAAAGAAAAGAAAAGAAAAGAAAAGAAAAGAAAAGAAAAGAAAAGAAAAGAAAAGAAAAGAAAAGTAAAGTTAAAAATAAGCCAAACATACAACTTCATCCTCACAAGTATTTTAACTTGCCTCTCTAGTAGTTTCAGATTTATATGATTTGAATTCTTAAGAAATCCAGCTTGTATTTCTGTAGATTCATGCTGCTAAAGGAGGAATGTTTTACTGAGAAGTGAAACCTGCAACAGTTTGAAAACAAGAGATATTTGCAGTGATAGGAGGAATTTCAGCTCTGTAGCTCCTTTTCGGACTTCACTAGATCAACTTTCAAATAGGAAGGATAGCAGGACTGAAGGCCCAGAAACAAATTTGGACGTGCCTCTGTCTTCTAGTACACTGCTGGTAACTTCTGTTTCCCACCTAAACTCAGCTCACTTTGGCTCACCTCCCATTATCCTCAGGCAGCTGCATTTTTCTTCTTAAGCAATTCCAAAACTGTTCGTTGCTGTAGATAAGTGCCTAGTGCATTCTCACCTGAAAGATGATTGTAAGCCTGGTAGATTGGTAAAGTTCCATTTTGACCAATTTATCAGCTATCCAAAATGGTGAAAAAACACAACTGTATGATTCAGTGGCTGGTGTAGGAACACATGTTCAGGAGGGAGCCAGAAATGAACAGCTTTACACTCTTGCAGAGTTCAGATACAGATGTGAATGCTGCTGAGACACTACTATGTAATCTGTTTAAATCAAATCAAAACTTGGATCTGTATCTTGGGGAAGGCTCTACCTGGGCCTCAGACAAGCCCAGCTCTAGCAACAGTACTGATACTGTAATCAACAGTGTTTTGAAAATAATTGGGTACTGTAAGTATAGGATGTGTTTGGATTTCCTCGAAGTCAGTAGCCACCTTTGACTAAGGAGAGAAACGATTTTGGATCCTGCAAAGGAAGTTAAGGAAGAGGGCATCACAGAAGCCTCCAGAATCTGAGATAAGCTTTGGCTAAGCCTTTTAATGCTTGGATGCTTAAGCAAAGATAACCTCGAAGCTTTTGGCAGCCCTGCCAACAACTAACTGAAACACAGGAGGACCAGGTAATTATCTGATGTGGTAAGAGCAATTATGGGAAATGTGTAAAAGGTAAGGCAAATTCTACCTGACACCAAGACTTACTCTCACAGATGGGATTTTCATACTCAATGTGAGTTCTTCCCCTTGCCTCTGGATTTTAATGTTCACTGGAATGCGTCTACTGGTAGGGTGATCCTTAGCATAGCTTTGCCTCTTTCTGAGTCAACCCTTCAAAAAGCTGGAATATCATGGCTGGTGGAGAATGGGAAGCCAAGTCTCGGCTTCTTCTCCCAATCTGTAATTAGGATGGGGAGGTTGTAAGAATTCGTAATTTCTCAGTTTTTGAACAGTTGTTACTTAGAACATGGTTATAGTCAAATCTGTGAAACTAGACCTCCTCAGACTTTGTAAAGACTACATCCCAGCATGTCAGCTCTTCTAAGCAGCGTGCAGCAGTTGCTAAATCCCTGGAAAGCACCTAGGGAGCTTCCATAAACACCTTTTGAAATTATAATGATAGTTAATGACCTAATTTCCAGCCAGCCAAAATACCTGCGGATTCAAAGTCCCTAATCTAAACTCCTGGGAGGTTTTGTTCTGGACTTAATCTGCACAATTGCTGCTTTCTGTCTGTCGTTTTTTAAAAGGGTCAAATCAAGACCTCGGTTTAGATACCTACATAGTCATGGATACTTATTTTCTGTATGGTGCTAGATACTGCGATGTGGTGGAATAGGGTCTCAAGGGAAATGCTATCCTACCATCCTCTGATGAGGCACTTGTATCCACAGAACACATTGCACAGATATTAGTCATGCCTCAAAAAGCTTCACCAGAAAGAGTGTATGTCCTCCTAAATATATTGCTTCCATTACAGTTATGTTCTGCTTACTTTCCAGCACAAATTTTCTTTACTGTAAATTGGATTTCCCCCATATCTTTTCATCAGTTACTGTAGTAAAATAGTGACCATCAACCTATTTGTAATGACTTGCCACAAGACAATTCATCATGCCTCTATCCAACTTATTTTTATTTCCTCCCTTTTTCTAAAATTCATTTGTAGTAGGCAGTGATTTCTGGATTTTGCCTGTAACTACTGCCTCTTCTAGAAAGACATTGAAGCTGTATTGCTGTCAATTCAGAGAGAGACCTGCCTACATGGGACTCTAGGCAAACCTATGCAAACTATAAAGTCAGCATATTCTGCTTGCTCTTGCAAGGCAGCTCTTTGCGGTGAGTTCTTCATAATTATCAGTTAATTGTCATGGATCCTATGCTGCCAAGAATTTGAAGACGTGAAGACTGGATGCTGGTACAATTTCCAACTCAGGGGGTACTTAGCTATTCCGGCAAAGACTTCAGCACCTCTCTACAGCCACATGCCCACAAGCCTGTGTTGTGATACACATTACATTAACAGGATTTCTGAGTTGTGATATCATCTCCCTTTCCTAATTACACTGGATAGAGGTGATTAGTTCGATTTAATCTTTTTTTTTTTTTTTTCCCCTTGGAAATCTTCCTTTAAAAAATCATCTGTGTAGTTATAAAGTCCCTAAAAGTGCACAAAATGTTCTCCAATAGCCTGAGACATCCTTAGGAAATCCTGATTCAAATCTAGTAAGAGGAAATACATTTTCCTCTTCTTTGACATTAGTTTACTGGGACCATTGGAAAAATAACTGCCCAGTTGTGTGTAAGTCTCTTTTGTGTGGCTGGCTTCTGGTTTTGCTGGACAGTCTTTCCCTCATAGCACTTAGGTACTTTTGTTAAGAAGACAAGAACATGGGACCAGCCCTGGGCAGTAACCACTGGACTACTTGCATGTCACGTACCACAGAACAGGTCACCTCTCTCCAAAACTGTGCCAGTGAGATGTGGTGAATGCAATGTGAAAGGTTCCACATTTCACTCAGTGGGAAGACATACTGTGCAGAAACACAGTACCCTGCTGTGCATCCTTCCTAGCAGTAGAGTCCCTTCCCATGGGGCCTTGGCAAATTCTGTCTCTGCACCTAGGGAAGCATAGCTTCTGCTTTGTGGGGCTTACAGGCAGATTCGTCTTACAGCACAGTCAGTAAAATATCTACAAGGTATTATTTTCATTTATAACTGAATTAAATGCCGCCATCTTCACTGTCACTTCAGAAACTCTCAAATTTCCTCTGACTGGTCCATGCAGAGAAAAACAACTCCTTTTTCTAAACTGATAACAGTAGGTGATGATTTCTTATTTCACAGTTAATTAACCTGTTTCCAAATTACAGATAAGGATTGTCTACATTTGCTTAAGAGGATTGTCTACATTCATTAGGAGAGGAAGTCACTTAAACTACATTTGTGTTGTGTGTGTATTCACTTTCAGTTTAAAATCCACCCAAATGGGAAAATATGTACATTACTTCCAGAAAAAAACAATAAGGCAATCCATAGACCATTGATGTTTTGTAGTAAATAAATAGATTCACATAGCCATGTGGCGTTTGTGAGCTCAAATATACCACATCATGGATTATATTTTATGCAGTTTCATTTACATTTCTTCAGTAATATTAAAAATACAGGCGTATCCAACCGAATCTCTGAACCAGCAGGAAATTAGAAAACAGCCAGCTTAGACAACCCACACCAGGTCTTGATTAGATGCATGCTTTGGTACATGTGAAATTGTGGGTTTTTTTCCACTCACTATCATTGCATCTTTCCCCTTTTTCAAGTACAGCTCAGTTTTCCTGGCCTAATTACAGTGAATCAGCAGGAAATCAACCACTTGCACACCATACACCCTACTTTATCTGCACTGCTTTATGAGTTTACAGGTGTCAGAACAATGTTTCAATGCTTCTTATCTTCAATTTCACAAATATGTATACACACACAAACACACACACACATATATATATTTATGGACACCAGGAGTGCTCTGAACCCAATATATTACCCATTTATGATGATGATTTTAATATATTTGTTATACAGATCTTTGGACTTTCACTTTAAAAAGGTCAACTCAATCTATACTCTGCATGAACTGTGTTAATGTAGTGTTAGCATTATTAAAATAATTTACTGCTGAGTCAGAGTCTGAATTCCTTTCTTAAGCCAAATTCCTACTGGCTTGTGTCGTGGTTTTTAGGCCTGGCTGCAGGCAAGCCCCAGTGCAGCCACTTGCACAACTGTGTTGTGTGTGTTGTCCTGTCTCACACACCTCTATCCCTGCCATCCCCTCCCTATGGTAGATGGGAAGGAGGAATTGGGAGCGAAATGCAAAACCCCACAAACTGAGATAAGGAGGCATTAATAGAACAACACAGAGATCAAATTAACAGCAGGAATAACAGTAATAGTAAAGAAATTAAATATAAACTGACTAATATGAAATATGATGCATTTACCCAGTGCCAGAATCTGTCCCTAGCCATTCTAGTCCTCCCTCCTGCCCCCACCTCATAGCAGACATGGGGTTGTATAGTATCAATAATCCCAGAAACTGGTTCAGCCCTGTCCTAGCTGAATCCAGGACAACTTGCATGTGAGTTTTGTGCAAGTGAATACGTCAGATTTTAGCACTTGTAAAACTCCAAATTCTGTGTAATTCAGTGCAAAATGTTTTAAAAACTAGTTATATCCAGCTCCTAGGTATGCCATTGCAGGTGAAATACCATAATGAGTGGGTTGAGCTATATGTAAGTAGTTTATAAGACTGCACAATAACATTTTGCTGCGAGATATGACAGGAAACAAACATTGCACCTTCAGTGAAGGGTGGAGTAAAAAGTATCAAGTCATTGTGTTGAGGAAAAAAACCCGAAACGATGCAGGGTTTAATAAGTTTCATCTTGACACTAGCACTAAATGAGCTCAGCTTTGCAAAATATACCAAAGTTGTTCAGAGCAGGTCACTGACAGAGAAATAAATGTTTCAATTTGAGGTTGGACATAAGTTTATCACAGGACAGATTTCACCTTTGCAGCGTCCTCTAGGGTTGAACTGAGAGCTGGACTGTGTCAGTACTGGCTGCTACCCTGAGTCATTACATGCCCCTTCCAACTGAAATAGTTCTGTTCTGTTCAATGAAAGGGTCTGAGAGAACTTATCCACATGCTCTATACAAGATTACTTTTTGACATCAGCTAAACATTCATTCTAGTTTTTCTCAGTGTTCACCCCCATTGCTGTGTGATTGCGAGATATACCGAACAGGAAAAAGTACAATCCACCAGCTGGTTCAGACAGAGAACATTGGCTAGGGCTGTGGGGTGGGACGTAGCTGCTATCTTGATGTACTGAGAATGGTTTCTTACGTGCAGCTGTGTGCATCTGGTGCTAAGCACTCACTCTGCAGGTACAATTCCCAGTTCCAGTCTTCCCCTGCTCTGATGAGCAAAAAAGAGCCTCAGTAAAGCTGTAAAGAAATTTATTTAAAAAGAGGTTTGTGTAAGAGACAGATGATGTGACAGAGCCTGTTACCACTGGCAAAAATTTCAGCATTGCTTTTAGGCAAATAACAATCTTTTGGGTCGTGACTGGCTTGCTGAGCCCTTCTCTTGCCATATAATTGCCCATGAAATTGCAGCCCATACGGTTAAAATATTAAGCAGGATAACATTACAGTTTTTAATCCATAGCTGAGACAAAGCAGAGATCAGGAGTAATCCTGCTCAGCAGCACCACGTTTACTGTCTGATGTGGGAGATGTTGATTAGCTGTTAAGTAGAAACACATTTTTAAAAGTTACATAATCTGATGCTCAGATTTCCCCCTCCCCCTTGAAAAGAATTAAACTAAATATTATGAGAAATTAAAAAGTTATTCAGTTCATTGGGTTTGGGGACAAGGGGGTACACCTGCAGCTGGGGTTTTCCTTTCCCTTGCTCCCAAACCCGTCACTCGGTGAAACATATTTTTGCCATGCGTTGTGCATAAGATCACACATTCAAGTTTTCAAAATCTGACTCAGCTATTACTCAGTACTTCCTCTGGCAAAACCAATGGAAATTTGCCTGAAGGAAGACTAGAGATTGAATAAAAATGGCAGGAGATACGAGGAACTGAGACAGAGAAAAACTGGAAGGAGAAAGGATCTCTTACCTCATTCATGACCTATGATGAACTTTCCCAGCACCCCTTGGGACACCCCTCACTGGGCACCAGATAACTTCCTGGTGTTTTTCTTATCTTCATCTGACCTCTTTTCCATAGGGCTGCTTTTGGATGTAATCCTTGGACCCACACTAAATCAATTTTGTGGCCAGTTGTTCTTCATGCAGAACATAAGCAGAGTATAGAGGCAGATCGTGAGCCCTTCTATAAAGGGTATCTGGTTCTGCCTGTTACCTGCTGTCCTGTATGCAGATTGTGCTGGGACTGGGTCATGTGTACTCTCAGGAGAAATTATTTGACAGAATAATGTCCCACAGCCTTAGTCATATTTCTGTTTGGAGTTTTACAAGCAAGGTCCTATGGCAAAAAGCGTTCCAGCTGTGGTCCTTATACAGAAATCAGCAGAGTAAATCCACACAGAAAATGGATTTAAGAAATGTTTCTAATTTGGCATAGATAGCCTAAGTTAGTTGACTTTTTTTTTTTTTTTTTTTTTGANGTTTGAGTTAGGCTAGTAAAGGATTCTAAAGTTGAATCTGAACCCTTTTTATAAGTCATCTCAAGTTAAGAGTACTGCTTATTTTCCATTTTCTTCCTCTCTCCTTTTTTTCCCCTTTGCAATATAGTCAGCCCTGCCAACAGGCACCTAAATAAAATTGAAAGGATTTTTCAGAAGTGCTGAGCACAAATGAATCTAATCAAAATCAGAAAAAGCTGTGGGTGTTCAGAAATTTTAGGTGCCCAAACAGGGATTTGGCAGCAGAGAGTTAGACGCCCTTGTTTGAGAACTTTTGGCTCGGAAATATACTACCCAACCCATTGTATGAGTGTAATGTTCACTGAAATGCGAAATGTCAAGCTCTGTTTAAAACTCTGGGAAACTAATAAAGTCCATGTATGCTTCTGCAGCATTCACCTGGGAAAGTGGTCCTTTTTAATTTCTTGTAATTACTTAGGAAAAAAGACTCATAGCAAGAATTATGATGTTGATATTCTGTCCAGTTCCCCCCCCCCCCC
>VWZE01018313.1:131247-170620 GCA_013396675.1 Eubucco bourcierii
GATTTTTTCCCCTTCCCCCCCCCCCCCTTTCTCTTTCTATCCCTTTTATTTCAACCATTATTTATTTATTTATTTATTAAAAAGTATTTATTTCCTTCCCTTATTTTCATCATTCTGGTATTTCAGTACATAAATGATGCCAAAACAATAACCCTGAAACCAATTTAGCAGGTTGAAATTGAGGTGAAAGATAGCATTACTCTCCAAATCTAGGCTCTGTGGCCAGCTCAGTTGACATCATGATGAGTCTTCTGAGGAACTGCACCAGCCTTTTTTGCAAAAATGCTTTGTGTAGTGGGCACAAATAGTTGCTACAAGCTAGATGGATATCAGCATGTACCAGAAGACAGAAAAATAACCCTCATTTTACAGCGACTTCACACATTCAACTCCTTACAGTGAAAGAATGTCTAGCCCAAGGTGATCTAAAAACAAGAGTCAATCCCTTCCAGTGCTGAGCAAAATATTGTGTAACCCAGAAGGTTTTTTTGCTCCCATATGCAAGGCCTCAGCACAAAAAGATCAAGGGTAAGAAGACGGGATCTTGTGGGTTTTGCTTCTGTCAAGAAGAAAGTAGACTGAAAATGGGGTGAAAGAGAGGAGAGAAAGAAAAGCTGGATTATAGGCTCTGTCAAAGCATCCAAGTAGCTGGAAACTGGGTTTGGCTAAAAGAATAACAAACATCAATCAATACAAATGTTATTTCCAAGCTTTGGAGAGGGTATTGCAATCCAGATTTCTGGACTAGGAGTCAGACCCTTGCCCAGTAGCAGCTGCGTTTTATGTACCCAATCCTCCCCTAACATTTTCCATTTTAGCCAAGTCTCTCCATACTTCCGCTCTTGCTCTCTGAAATTCAGATGAAACAGCTGCGGGCTCCACCATGCCAGCCAACTGCTTCTTTAGTTTTTCTCTCTCACAATAATCATTAAAAAATTAAGCTAGTTGACGCTGCATGAATAAGGAGGTTAATCAAAACCAGACCCCGTTGGTGGCCCAGTTCCAGTTCAGCTCAGATGGGTTGCAAGGGTAGAATTGGTTCCATGTAAACTCCTGAATTAAGATGCAGATAGTTGGACAGAGTCTGGGATGTGTGGGACTATGTTGAGAGGTCCCTCGTATTATAGACTTTACTAAGGATGGATTCTGATCTTGATGGTGCAGAGCTCTCTACACAGGACATCTCTCTGCCCTCCTTTCCATCCCAACTTCCAGTCTGAGGTGATTGCTCATCAGGAAACCACCCACAGTTTGTTACAGTTACGCATGAACATGCATTCTCAGAAAAGGCCCTCACAGGCCACAGGGAACAAATGTGTCTATTTATTTTCCATTAGTATTGATTGCATTTTTTAAAGTCAGTTCTTTCATTCCTCTCTTTGACTGGAACTAGGAGAGGTAAGCTGGTTCTGGGAAGCACAGTTATTGCTCTTAGTATGAGCATATTCAATAAGGCCAAGTGTAAGGTCCTGCACCTGGGTAGGCACAATCCCAAGCAGAAATACAGGCTGGGTGGTGAATGGCTGGAGAGCAGCCCTGAGGAAAAGGACCTTGGAGTCTGGGTTGATGAAAAGCTCAACATGAGCCTGCAGTGTGCACATGCAGCCCAGACAGCCAACCGAGTCCTAGGCTGCATCAAGAGCAGCATGGCCAGCAGGGCAAGGGAGGTGATTCTGCCACTTTACTCTGCTCTCATCAGACCCCACCTGGAGTACTGTGTGCAGTTCTGGAACCCTCAGCACAGGAAGGACATGGATTGGAGCGGGTCCAGAGGAGGGCCACAAAGATGCTCAGAGGGCTGGAGCAGCTCTCCTATGAGGACAGGCTGAGAGATGGGGCTCTTCAGCCTCTGGAGAAGAGAAGGCTTCGAGGGGACNTCTTTACAGTGAGGGTGGTGAGACACTGGCACAGGTTGCCCAGGGAGGTTGTGGCTGCTCCCTCCCTGGAGGTGTTCAAGGCCAGGTTGGACGAGGCCTTGAGTGAGCTGTACTAGTGGGAGGTGTCCCTGCCTATGGCAGGGGGTTGGAACTAGATGATCCTTGAGGTCCCTTCCAACCTTACCATTCTATGATTCTATGATTCTGTAGCTAGATGCATGTGTTCAGAGGAGAAAATTCCAGGTTTATGAGCTAGATGACCAAATGTCTCCATGCTTGACTAAGGGTCTCTGAAGTAAATTTCTCTTCCTTGCAGAAGCTCCCTGGAAGTGACTGTTAAGAATTTGATTATGAGAAGTGAAAGGCACCTACGCAACCAACTGAAGTAGACAAAGACTGCAGATGCTTAAGGCACCCAACTCTCAGACTCGTAGACCAGGGTTCAGGCTATTAAATGTGAGATATTAAACTGAAATCTCTGAATCAGACAGGTAATAGTTGAGGGATTCTTCTGTGAAACAAACATTGGCACATTGATATTAAATTTAGATATGGATGGAACCTGCTGCTTCCTGCCACTGCAGTCAGAAGAGGAATGTCTAGGGTCTGAAGATCTCGATTCGACCTATCCCTGCTGTTTCTTGTTCTATAACTGAAAATAGTTATAAAAGGCAAAGTTTGCATCCTACCATGTTTCAGTATAAAGACTAACACAGTTTGAAAAACTAAAAAATATAAGTAATTAATTCTGGAGAGAGAAGGGCATTCTTTCATTTTTCTCTGAGTTCTTGCATGATGGGAAAGGGTTAAAAGAGTTTTAAAGAATGTGCAATTTACACATTTCACTGCTCAACATGAAGGAGGAGGGCTGAAAAATTGAGAGAGATACATTCCAAAGATGGATAATGCAAGAAAAATCTACCAATTTGGCTTTCAACCCCTAATGGAGACCATTTGGACAAAACAAAACCAAACAAACCCAAAACAAACAAAACAAAGTAAAAGAAAATAGTGTATTCATCTGGAAATTATTGAGGGTCACTCCCTAAGAAAATGGTACATAGAAAGTGGACTCGGTCATATACATATGATCCAGAAGAAGTGTCCTCCTGCACAACCATTGAAAAAACTGCTTTGTAAGTATAGTTCATGAGCAGTCAAGGAGGAGAACTGTAACTGTTTTTACAGATCCTTCTGGAATTTGCAGACATCTTAACTATACAAGGACAATTCTCACCTTTAGTGGTTTGGTTGGATATCCCAGCAAGAAAACACAAACCATAGAATTTTGTGTAGAGTATCCCAGAAGCCTTCAGACTGCATGTGCCCAGGAGCAGTCTCATGCGTTCAGTCAGGACCTTGGCAGCTGGCTCTCTAGTTCCAGTCTCCTATAAAGAGGAGCCTTGAACAGTATTGATGTTTTCTGTACTTAGCCTCTGACAGCCCTTAGATCCATCATTAAATTGGTGCACTTCCCAGCTCCTCTGGCTAGGCTCTTTGGCAACAATGAAATCCCCCGACCTACTTATTCCTAATCCTCACCCCTGGTAAACTGGCAAAAAAAAGGATCTCTGCTGTCCTGAAGATGCCTTTGGACCTTTGAGAAGCATCTGTGAAGCCCTTTACCCATGTAGTGCTTTCCTTCCTGTTGTGCTGGGGGAAAAGGAATTCTGGCATATTTTGAGCAACACAGAGTCTCTGAAGAGTTGTCCGCATGCCACCATCTACTGAGGGAAAGGGCATTTAATGTGGTTTTGGCAAGTGTCTGGCAGTGGAAACCTCCATGATACCTACTGCTACCCAGTGGATGTGCTTGTTTTCCATTTGGAAACATTTTGTTGAGTAAAATCCTGGCTAAGAAAGCTCCCTGGATATCCCATTTTTATTATTTTTCAAAGCAGAAGGAAGTGTTATGTTCCTGAAGCATGGTACAATCGCAGAACTTGCCTCTGCCCATTTCCTCATTAATACCCTTAGCAACTGGGCAGATCAGAACATTTCCATACTGAATCTCTCTAGAAGGGATTTATTGAAGTGGATAATCTTTTCCTAAGAGAACTCACCTCGAGGTTACTCAGAAGTTACTTGCTGGTAGCTGGGTGACAGGCTCACCTTCCTCCTTTATAAAACTTTTTTGCTGCCCTTCAGGACTCCATCTACAGTACACAAGTAAGCAAAACTTTGTGGAGGAACTCTGAAAGGAGGTCCATGGAATTCAATGGAGGTTCTAAGGGAGAGGAAATGCACACATACAATATATGTTACAACAAGTAGCATTAAATATTGCCTAGAAAAAGATCCATCGACAAGCCCTTGGTTGCCATACTGAATTCTCTGCTTTGTAGAGACCAGCTTGTGTGTTTGAATATTGACATTTAGCATCTCTATGTAGATGCCTACAAATGTTCATGCCTACAAGTACTTAAGGTATCCCTATTGATGAGGTTTATATTTACTCAATCAATGATCAGAAGTTAACACGTGTAATTCAGGCAAAACCTGTCACTACTTAACACTGCTTTCCCAGTCTAAGACAGTTTGCTACTTGTTGATGTCTTTGTGGAATGTTTCTAAATGACAAATGCTCCATAAAAGCAGACTACTTTCTGAACTCTATCAAAGTAAAATCTAATCACATTGATTCTCCACTTAGACTGTTGATACCAGCCCAATATGGATGAATGAACTGAATATAAAAAGGAGAGTGTGACACAAACATGACTTTTAAGTTCATTTGAAATTCAGAATTCAAAACAAGAAGACCTCACAGTTTCTTACCATTTCAACATAGAAACAAAAGTTTTTATTTTCCTCTCTCTTGTCTTCAGAACTGCAGAATTTTAGACAGTTTGAAGTCGTTGTTTTGAAAGAAATGTAAATATATTCCCTCCATTTTGGCTTTCAGAAGTTATGAAAGTTCATTTCAGATAGAAAATGTAGAGATTAGACTGTTAGAATTCCCCATTAAAATGCTAATTGAGAGGAAAAAAATCAATAAAATGTTACTTTTGCACAAATCTGCCCTTCCTTCCTTCCTTCCTTCCTTCCTTCCTTCCTTCCTTCCTTCCTTCCTTCCTTCCTTCCTTCCTCAACAGAGAGAAGCCTCTTAAAGAAAGTTTGTCCCATATTCCCTAAATGCTGCACAGCCCCAGTATCAGAGGAATATGTCATGCTCTGCTCCCCTTTTCAGTCACAGGAACTGGTAGAGCATCCCCTTTTACAACACTATTGTGCTGTGTCATCTTGTGCTATCTGAGCAGGTAAGGAAGCTTGTGATGGTTAGTGGGGCAGAAAGACTCCTGTGCTCTCTCTTGTATCCATCACAGTGCAGCAGAGGGCAGTGTTTGGACCTATCACTAAAAGAGGGACGTCAAGATGCTGGAGCATATCCAAAAAAACGGCAGCAAAGTTGGTGAAGGGTATAGAGAACGAACCTTGTAAGAATGAGCTGATGGAACGGGTTTGTTTAGCCTAGGGAAAAGGAGACTAAGGAGAGATCTTGTCACTCTCTACAACTAGCTGAAACAAACTTGTAGAGAGGTAGGGGTCTATTCTCCCAAGTAACAAACAAAAGGACAAGAGGACATGGCCTCAGGTTGTTTCAAGGGCTGTTTAGATTAGATATTAGGAAAATATTCTTCACCGAAAGGGCCATCAAGCATTGGAACAGGCTGTCAGCAAGATGGCACAGTAATGAACCCTGGAGGTATTCAAAAGAGATGTAGATGTGGTGTTTAGAAACATGGCTCCGTGGTGACCTAGCACTGTTAGGTTAACGGTTGGAGTGCAGGTCTCAAACGTCTCTTCCTGTCACAATGATTCTATGAGTTTATAATAGTGCAAATTCCTAAGCTTAATTAAAAAGCAAACAATACAAATAAAGAACCCGAGCAAAAATCCAAAGCAGTAACTGCTATCAGTGTCAACCTCACATAATTTATCTCCCCTGCAAGTTACCTAGCACCCACCAGGTTCAGTGAAGCTAGCTGTTTTTGTAAGCTCTGATTTGGTGGAATTTCAATTATTTCACATGAGCCATCTGTTCTGGTGGTTTGTTTTTTTTGTTTTGTTTTTTTTTTTCCCCAAAACCCTCCCTGTTTTCCAGAACGACAGAGCTATGGAGAGAAGTTTCTGAAATCATCTGTCTGTTTTAACTTCCTGCTGGAATCATTTGTTCAATGCTACTGGAATTTCCAAATAATGAATTGATAAATTGTACCATACAGTTGATTAACTCATGTGTCAGAGCTCTGGAAATGTAAGCATATACTGCATGTATACATATTTATACATACACATGTGCATGTATATAAACACATATATATCTATATCTCTTTGCATATCTAAGTAAGTAGCAGAC
Organism: Eubucco bourcierii; assembly: GCA_013396675.1. Lineage (NCBI taxonomy): Eukaryota > Metazoa > Chordata > Aves > Piciformes > Ramphastidae > Eubucco > Eubucco bourcierii. The sequence continues at coordinate 137,485 of VWZE01018313.1, forward strand.
TCTACTCCAGAGAAGTTCAAGGCTGAAGATGCTTTTTATGCATCAGTGGACTCAAAAACTCAACCACAGAATATTAAGGAGAGTGGTAAATCATGACAGGGAAACTTGAAGCTGAGAGTGAGTTATCACTAGTGTGAGATACATTTTGTGAGTCAGAAGTGAGTTGTTTCGGCAGAACTGGCTTTAGGAAGAAGTGCTCAGCACTTCATTAGGCCTATCCATAACAACTCTTGATGCTCTCTGTTTTTTGCAAGCATCACTCAATAATGGTTTTAAACATGACAAAATCTCAGATAATAAAAGAATACCACTCTAGGAAAAGGGCCAAAATAGAAGCTGAAGTATGGTAGCTTTTCACTCTGGGCGAAAGCTGAATGAATTGTAATCCAAACAGAGCAACTCACCTTTATCTGTAGTACATTGCCATTGTACATCATTCAGCCTTTTGTGTCAGGTCTTGTTGAAACACTTCTTTCTAAGCCTCCTAATTGATCCCAACACATACCATCTATTTTCCTTACAATTAATGTGCAATAGTACATTCTAATATCAGCACAAATACTAGCACAAACACTGCCTTTTCATGCCACATGTAGTTGTTTTTTCCACTAAGTAAATTGATCAACCTTAACTCAGCATTTATCACTTCACAGATGGGTCGGCTGAGAAACAAAGAGATTTTTGTTTGGGTCAAAGCAACAAAATGCATCAAGTGGCTGGAAAGTTTCTTTGTATGTTTCAGCATATTGAGTGCTCTTCCCCTTGCTCCTCAATCACTAACCTGAGAAATATTTGAGAGAGTCTGAAGCTAGGACTTGTGGTGTTTTCCCATGTTCTGGTTTCACAGGATGTAGAAGCAGACTGCATGCCTTCCACCGGTGCAATACAAGCTCAAGCACTTGGAGGCTAGCTCAGCATTTTCCATGGGAGTGTGTGCCAGGCAGCTGGCTGAGACGTGGCCTGCTCTTCATCTGTGCTTTGTGTGAGCACATCACCAACAGCTTGACTTCTGGCAGTGATTTGCCTACATATTCTCTTCTACCCTGCTTCAGGTGAATATTACATTCCTTTAGGAAGGAGGCAAGAAAACTTTCCTGGCTGATTTCAGTTTTCTGAAGTTGTGAAGAGATAGAAGATGTCATGCATAAATAGAAGCATGGTTGGGACGATGTGGACCCAGGGTCTTTCACTATCATGCTCCAGAACATAGGTAAATCTTGTTTCTGGGTTGAGTTTTCTGTCCAGGATGGACACAGAAAGTGCCACAAGAGAGTGGCTGTAGGTGAGGGGAAGTGCAGGGTAATTTTTCTCTCTGAGGAAGCAACAGAGTTCCAAGCAAGTCTGGGACCCTAAATTGTCAAGCTGGCATTATTGTGGCCTTCAGTTACAAGCACCAGGGAGACTGGCCAAAGTGGGTGGCAGCTGGCAGACCCTGGTGTTATGGCATAGTATGATGACATTTCTGCCACGATTTTAGGCCCTCAGGCATAGAAGGAGCCCAGCCTTAGACCTCCAACATCAGAGAAGAGCTGCCTGCAGTGAATCATGTCAGAACAGGGGCAGAGCCTGAATGTTCCACTTTCTCCAGGACAAAAACACAGCAGAAACCAGCACAGACAGGTGTGTGAGCCCTGCTGAAATATGAAGTGCACTCCAGGGAGAAAGTGAAATCAAAAGAGGGACTTGTCTTACTCTAGACCTGGGCTGTGCATAATGTCTGTCTCTTGCTACCAGTTCAAAAATCTCCATCCCACATGGGATCTGTGTTTAGTCCCCAATACATGGTTTAAAACCAGTAGTAATAGACTTCCAAAATAAGATTAAAACAGGACTAAACAGAAAACTGTGTTCAGATTTAGTGGGATAGAGGGGAAGCCTAGAGATTGGAAAGGATTAGGGTTGCACCAGTATATCTGGTCATCATCTTGCTGTTCTGCTTTGATGTGGTTTTCTAGAGAAGACTGCGAGAACAGGTTTTGCAGCTTTTGCTAGATGTGAACTTCTGAGCAAGAAGGCAAAATGTGGAGGAAGGACTGGGGGAAAAAAAAAATCAACATTCATTCTCTAAAAGCTCTTTAGTACATCTGGCTCCTGCTTAGTTTTGTAAATGTCTGAGTGCTATAGAACATACCCTTGGAGATGGACCTTACATGACATGACGCTGTGCAGAGACAAAATTAGGAGAGCCAAAGCACAGTTAGAGTTCAACTAAGTTACAGCTGTTAAGGATAATAAGAAATGTTTCTATAAATTCATTAACAACAGAAGGAGAACTGGGGAAAATATCCATCCTTTATAGGATGCAGAGGGAAACATAGTGACTAAAGAGGAGGAGAAAGCTGAGGTGTTCAATGCCTACTTTGCCTCAGTTTTTAGCACTGGATCCAGCAGTTCCCTGGACACCCAGCCTCATGAACTAGAAGTCAGAGAAGAGAACCAGAACAAGGTCATCGCAATAAATGAGGAAGTGGCCAGAGATGTGCTAAGCCAATTAGACATGCACAAGTCTATGGGGTTGGATAGGCTACACCCAAGGGTGCTGAAAGAGTCGGCAGATGTGCTTGCCAAGCCTCTCTCCATCATTTACCTGAAGTCCTGGTTAATGGGGGAGGTCCCAAAGGACTAGAGGGTAGTAAATATAACACCTATCTACAGGAAATGAAGAAAGGAAGACCTGGAAAACTATAAACTTGTCAGTCTGACCTCAGGACCAGGGAACGTCGTGGAGCAGGTCATCTTGAGGGCTATTCCATGCCATATAGAGAATAATCAGAGGATGAGGCCCATTCAGCACGGGCCCTGCTTGACCAAACTGATCTCCTTCTATGACAAGATGCCTGAAGTATTGGATGAGGGAAAGGCTGCAGATACTGTCTACCTAGACTTTCAAAAAAGTCTTCAACATTGCTCTCCACAGAATTCTCATGGACAGACTGACTGCTCATGGTTTGAATGAGCACAGCTCTGCTGGATAAAGCACTGCTGCATGTAAAGACCCAAAGGATGGTGGTCAATGGCACTAAATCCTGCTGACAGCTGGTCACAAGTGATGTTCGTCAGGGCTCAGTATTGGGACCACTTGTCTTTAACATCTTTAGTGATGATTTGATGAAGACATATAGCGTGTCATCAGTAAGTTTGCAGATGACGCCAAGTTAGGTGGCAGTGTTGATCTGCAGGAGGGTAGGGGGGCTCTGCAGAAGAACTTGGATAGATTGGGTAGACGAGCCAATGTTAAAGGGATGAGCTTTAACAAGGTCAAATGCCAGGTACTACACTTGGCTCACAGCAACCCCAACCAATGCTACAGGCTTGAGAAAGTGTGGCTGGATAGCTGTCTGTCAGAAAGGGACCTGAGAGTTCAAATTGATGAGTAACTGAATATGAATAAGCAGTATGCCCAGGTGGCAAGGAAAGCCAGTGGCACCCTGGCTTGTATTAGAAATGCTGTGTCCAGGAGGGATAGGGAGGTGATTGTCTGCTTGTACTCAGCTCTGGTGAGGTCACACCTTGAGTATGCGTTCATTTTTGGGCACCTCAATACAAGAGGGTTGTTGAGGTGCTGGAGAGAGCTGGGGAAGGGCCTGGAGAATAAATCTTATGAAGACCAACTGAAGGAGCTGGGGCTGTTCAATTTGAAAAAGAGGAGGCTGAGGGGAAACCTCATCACTGTCTATAACTACCTGAAAGGACATTGTGGAGAGGTTGGTGCTGGTGTCTTCTTACAGGTAAGTAGTGATAGAACAAGAGGGAATGAATGGCCTCAAGCTGCAACTGGGTAGGTTTAGACTGGACATTAGGAAAAAAAATTTCATGGAAAGAATGGTCAGACATTGGAATGGGCTGCCTGGGAGGTGGTTGAGTCACCAACCTTGGATGTGTTCAAAGGTCAGTTCGATGTGGTGCTTGGGGATATGTTTAGGGGTAAGCTTTGTAGACTAGGGATATTGGTTGGAATTGGTGAACCTGAGGGTCTTTTCCAACCAGAATATTTATGTGATGCTGTGACATGGCTTAGCAAATATGAGGTTTGATATGCTTAGCACCAGTCCAGTGACAAAACTGCAATTATGTCTTACCTGGAGTGTCACTCTGTTGTATTACATGCACAGTTATATGTCTACATGAGAAGTGCATGTGTGTGGGAGTGCTTGCATATATGTAAAATAAATAATCTCTAGGAATGTGTCTGATTTTTTGTAATCTGGACATTGTAAAGTGAACCTGGAGACTCATCTGTGACAGAGGCTGCTGGAGAGCATCTTCTCAAGTGTACATTAAAAAAACCCAAGCAAAGTACCCTGCAGGCTATGCACAAGGCAACTGAGCAGCCACATGCAAGACAGAGCATGCCCTGCTCAATCACTTGTTAGCAATGCAGTGGGCACAGGCCCAAGCTAGGGCAACCCATTCAAAAGTTTGGGCTAATTTCAGGACAACTAAATAGGCTGACGGAGTTAGCAGGCTGGGGCAAGGTACCCAGGGCCACCTACTTCAGAGCAGCACCCCTCCCTGTGTAAACCAAGTGTGCTTTTTACCAGATGGCCCGCCAGAGAAACGATGTGATGTGCTTCAGAGGGGCTGTTCACCGCAGCAGCAGATGGGAGAAGTAGCACCACTTTGCATCTCCACTGGTGCTAGTTCCCTTCGCCACAGCCCTGCAGAGTGACTGCAGCTGTTGTGGACAGGGTTGTCTGCTCCCTCTTTTGGTGTGGTCAGGGCCCTCCTTGAAGTACAGTCTCACGCTGCTTCTGCAGAATGAGCACTTGGGGAAGTACCTGGAGTCAGGTTATGACTAGCTGGGCCATGCTGACCACAGCCCAGGAGTTGCCATCTAACTAGATCAGGAGATGGATGGCAGATTTCCTTCACTTTTTTTTTTTTTTTTTTTTTTTTTNACTTAGATCCCTAAGTCCTAGGGCTGGGATCAGCAGCACTTGGCCAGGGACCCTGGACCAGAAAACAAGTTTCAATCAATCTGCAAGCTCTACCATACACCCACCTCATTCTATAGGTGGTGCATGAACCCATTCTTCCAAGTACCTGTTAAAGGCAACAGCTGTTCTCATCGCTGGGAGCATCCTTTTTTAATTCCCTTGTTACATCTGTTAACTCATTTGCCCCCTGTGAGAAGGAAAATGAATCACGGACATCTTTTGCTTGCTAAATGTTAACAGCCCTGTGGAAAAACCCTCATAAAATATTCATCCTATCCTGTTCTTCTAAATTACACAGTTACAGTTCTAACAGGCCCCAGAGAAGAGTTCTTCATTCTCTCAGTCAAAAGTACAGTAAAAGATTTCCGCAGGCTTTTCTACGCTTTGCATCACCCTCAGCCAAAGTTTCTGCTCCCTCAAGCTCTGTACTGCTTTTATTCTTACATATCTTTGTGTATATGGCACTACAATAGAAGTAAAGGTCTTCAAATGTATTCATCCATGCTCCTGCTTTAATGGTAAAGGAAAGGAATACATTTGCTATTGCAAATGCAAGGAATGACTCGGGGGTAGGGGGGTGGGGAGGGGCAGGTGTCGGCAAGTGAATACTGCTCACCTGGGAAAAGGCAAGGGAGGGTTCTAGGATGTTTCCAAACCAGAGGGCAATTGCAAAACCTCAGGCATTGTACCATTCATTTCTTTCCTGGGCGAAGGAAAATAGCTACACTGTCGGGAGACCTCACCTTCCCCTTGGATCTACCAATGCTTTCGTGGTCCCTGTCTCCCTATTGCTTTGCCCACATTTTCTCATCTGAACTAGGTTCGTGTTTCCACACAAAGGGGATGAGCACAGCTGGATAGTACCACCTTTATCTCTGCTCCCTGCCTTCTGCTAGCCTTTCCTTGTGGCTCCACCGAGCCTTACTCCTCAGCCGATTTCTGATAGTGTACAAGAAGCAAAACAATCCTCAGATATTCTTTGTACCAGGGAGTGAAAGAAAAAGGGAGGAGGAGAGATTTAGACTGGAGGAGGCGGAAGAAGGTTTTGATGCCAGCTCCCTTTCTGAATAAACATTATGGATAATGACTTGCAGATCTTCAATGTGGCCTGTGTTACTTCAGGCTGATTTGTTCCATACAGTGAACTGAGCGAGCCTGTGAGACTTAAGGCATGTTCCTTGCTGTGTTTCTGGCTCTTTTTCGAGTCTGAAGCCAGAGGTTGCCCTGACCAAGCTGGTGATGATCTCATGGTTATGCTGTGGGAGTCCTGCCTGCAAATTAGGTTTCTTGGTGAGCAGAGACCAAATACCATATACAGGGTCCTGTTCATATCAAGAGGGGTATTATTCTCTACTATGGTGCTTGTTACCACTGCCCAGAGACAAAGCTGACTTTTTCAGCCATGAGCAAGCTTCTATGCATCACTCAGCCTCTTCATAGTCACAACCAGGAAGGGAGAGAAAAGTTCAGCCTGCTTTGTGCAAGAAGACAGATCTCAGAGGCAGGGTGGTTTACTAGGTATCATCATTTGCTGGCTACAACCAACACTGGCCATGCTAGGGAGTAGAAACACCTCCCAGCACTTTATTCATTCCTCTGAAAGAGAACATCATTGTCAAGGGAAAACTGCTCACTAGCAGCTTCTGAGTGTTAAGTGGAGCAGTGAGGAGAGGATGCTGGCTCTTTCCAAAAGATGAATTAACTTGTGGAACTTCCTTCTTTAAAGTAATTAGTGAAGTAGATGTGTTTGTAGGAGGAAACTGTTGGAGAGGGTGGTGTTACCTCCTGGGGCAAGCAGTTGGGTCTCTGCTTCAAACCACTGGCAAGTGTCACAGGCCACTGGGAGAGACATGAAGGCAGAGGAGGGTTTGCAGAAACAACAGTGAAGATTAGAGAACCAGTCTTGGGGAACAGCTTGTTTCTGAGACCCTGAGGGAAACATCTTGGTTCTTAATGAGGTAAAAGTCAGTCATTCTCCTCCGTCATTTTTGCTGGCAGGATTTGATCTAATTTTGGAAGACACACAAGCTGATGGGAGGGATGGAGTAAACTGTGTTTCAAAGAGAAGGAAAAAAAGCTCTCCCCTTCCTTCTGAGCAATTCGCTCCTGTGTGCGCCTTTCGTCAGCAAGTGTCTTTCCAGACTGGCTGTAGGACTGCAATGAAATTAGCCAACAATCCCACTGAACTTTGCAGTAGTGGGTTGGGCTTTCAGACATGCCAGAACTTGAGAAACAAAGCATGTATTAAACAATAATACCCTGAAATGCTCTAGGGAAAAAAAAAAAAAAAAAAAAAAAAAGAAAAAAAAGAAAGAAAGAAAAGATCTCTGGTTTCACAGGACATAAAGTGCTCTTGTTTCCCTAGCACATATTCTATACATAGAAAGAAAAAAAGAAATTACAGCTAATAACTTTATTAAGTGCAGAAAGGTTTCTTTTTTACGTATAGTGATGCCCAGTAGCACTGTTAAAGTCTGTCAACATTTTCATTAATAAGCCCCCAATTTTCATGATTTTACTGGCCATAAACCCCTGCTTTTCTGTTCAATTTGCCACAAGTCCTCAGTTCCTGCCTCTCTCCAGGCTTCAGACTGGAGAGCACATACAAATGTAATTCAAACCCTTACTCCACCCTGATTTTGGACTACCAGAACACTGTTAGAAAGACTCCTTATTTGTGTCTCTAAAAAGTAGAAAAAGTGGAGACACGAGTCTTTATGTTTGTACCACAAAGGAACTGCATTAGAATTAGATCCTTTTCAACAATACAGATCAGTTTGGTTGTATTTAATGCTACAGGAATGTAAAATGAAACAAGAGGCAAGTTTCCAGGTTAGTGTTTCCTGTGAAACAGTCTGGCTTCATGCAGGAGTTATAGGAGAGGGAGGGGGAAAGAGATTCAGTCTGACGTTTTGGTGTCTGATGCTCTATTATCTGCCCTGCATGAGGCTGCTTTTAGCTTACCTTGTGCTCAAAGGTAAGGGTTACTAAAGTGCAAGACTGATATTAAAAGAATCATGATAATCTTGAGAGGTTTTTGAAAACAAAACAAAACAAAATAAAAACGAGGCCCCATTCAAAAAATGTTCAGTTCTATACTGGTGGTCAAATGTATATGGAAGGCAAGATCCTTCTTTCCAGATGTCTCAATGAATGAGGAGGGCAAAGGGTGAAAATGGGAAATAAATGCAATATCAGATTTTGGAGTCAAAACTATCTGAAGAGGAATAGAATATATTTTCCCTACAACCCAGCCCAGTGTTTCAACCTCCAGACTGTTGCTTTGTGGACTTTTAAAAGACACCTCACTGCTTGCTGTCTACGTGTAAGGGAGAACAAGAGTCAAGACGCAAGCACATCCTGGGCAAAAGCACCTTGATCTTGAAATTTTTTACCTTAGTAAGTCTGATTCAGGATCCCTGAGCATTTTCTTGTTGCTTTTCTTTATCTATGAAATGTTCTGTATAGCCTCTTGATCTTACCTGTTGGAGGGAATTTGGCACATATCAAGAAAACATCTTTTCCTATTTGGGATATGCAGCCATGAAAGATTCTTTGTGGTAGGAGGCATGCTAGCTTATTTGCACAAAAATCAATACTCTTTTCTCTAGAATACAAGCTGAAAGAATAAAAAATATTTGAGTTCAACTCCTAGTTCTTAGAAAATATTTTGGATCCACATGTCTTAGGAGATGTTCCACATCATTAGATTTTAACTCAGTCTGCTTTGAGCTTGTCAAGGTCTCCAGCTAAGAGATGGACTGCCCTATGATTCCAAAGTGTTTCTTAGGTATCTCCTACTTGATTATAGGGCAAGTAGATATCTTGATGACTCAGATATTCCTCAGAATTAATATTCACACGGCTCGGTTTTATTGTTAAGAATTCAGCATCATTGGAACAGATTTGCCAAGCCCATAAGCACTAGTCTGAACTCCAATGAATACCAGAGATGTCTAGGAAGCACAGATCTGCTCCTATGTGAAGAACTTAGAAAGGCACCTGCTAGAGACAGACAATATCCTGGTTCAAGCATTTTTCTATTTCCTGGAAATATGCATTCAGGTTTCCTTAAGTGTCAGGAATCTGGGTGTTTGTTCTCGTTAAAGATCTAGTCAGGGGAAAATCCTTTAGTAGGCATCTGGCCCTGTAGGATTATGTTGTGAAGACCTTTCTGAAATCTAACTGGATAAAGAAAACCCTGTGTGGGGTTGGGCTTTGGAGAGGCAAGCACCTTGTGTTGCTTTAGGGTGAAAGATATCAGAGGGATTTCTTGGTGACCCTTTGTACCATTTACCTCTGCCAGACATACCCGCTCCCTTCTCCTCCCTTTCTTTGGCAACATGCTGCAAGCACACAGAAAGGTGGCTATTCATGGCCTGGCAGGTGGAAGATTAATTCTGACAGAGGAAGAATTTCTTGATGAAGTGACTTCAAAGGCAAAATACCATGGAGAGGGAGGGGAGATCAGGCAACACTTGTGTGAAGGAAGAAGAGGGAAGCTGTGCCAGTTGGCATCAAACACTAGAAGAATAACCTTCGTCCTCAGGGTTGACACTGGCAGCTCTGCTTAGTGCGTTGGCAGCTCTGCTTGTATTGCAGTTTCGGCTTCCCCCAGCTCCTGTCTGATTCACATCCAGGGGCATAAAGGGCACCTGGCCCATGTCCAATGCCTGCACCAGGTAGAGCAAAGAAAGCTTTGAAAGAAATGATAGAGGTATGTAATAAATCCCTTCTGGGAAAATTGAGCTCTTTATCCCTCCTTCCTGCTCAGCCTGTTGTGGTAAAGCTGAATAAATCCCTGCTGGCCTTGAGGTAAAGATTTCACCCCTTGTCACAGGCTGTATTAACCAGCAGGGTTGCTTTTTTTTTAAAAAAAATTAATTTATTTACATGATCTTCTTCAGACCCATGAATAAGCTCATCCACCTGCCTTGGTGAGTGCCATAGGAGAGGTCTGACTGACTGCTGTCTTTCTTTTTGGAGTGCCTTCTCTCATGAAGTAGGTGTCTCAAGGAGATTATGGTGGCATTTGAATTGGGGGTTATGGGAGTGGGGGGTGTGGAAGGAGAAAGAAATAAAGACATACCAGAATGAAATCCCTGCTTCTAGGCACCAGTGTCCCACCTAAGAGCAGAGTTTCTATGAGGCTTCCATACAATCAAAACAAGCCTTCAGAAGTGGAACAGGTATTAACCATGATTCTTTGCAACTTTTCCACCAAAGAACTCTTGTTCTCTTTAAAACCACACTGTTCCACTTCTCCAGTGTGCTGGACATGGATGAAGATAGGTAAGTATTTGGTCTTGTGAAGGTAACTGCACTTCATCCTGAAACATACTATCATATAGGATCATGCAGGTATATTCATTATGGGAAGCTGCAGTTCTTGTACAGCAGAGAGAAATTCTCATCATACTCTAGAGCAGGGAATGAAGCAGAATATTATATCATGATCAAACTACATGGGAAATTGAAGGAGACAGAAGTTAACACACTAGCAGACTACTCAGGGCTTTGAAGCACATCTTCAGCCCTTGTGAAAAGTGTGCTTTAGTTTCCCAGTACAATTTGAAGTGTGCTACATAAACACCAAGGCAATTCTGGAAGCTCAGCATAGTTCTCACAAGGCTCTCATTTAAGAGTTAAAGAAACTCATCCTGGATTAATCTACAAGGTTGTTAGATATATGCAAACAGAAGCCAGTTACAGCTCATCAGCCAAAGAAATTTTTGTCTCAGGTGACTTGTTAATATAATTTCACCTGAACTTCTTTCCCATCTGCTGTGGAAAGTAATTGACTGACTAGTTTAGATAGTAGAGAGACAAACAATAGACTTTGAAAGAATGCAGCCTCACAAATCTGCTGTACAGATTTTCTAACTTACAAAACCCAGTACTTTGGATTGTCTCAGAAGGTAATTTCCAAATATGCCAAATTTCCCTGAGCTGGACTGAACTTGGGAAAAGATCAGGAAAAATCAATATCAAAGTTTTTTAATACAAACCAGGATTTTTTACACAGACAAGGAGCACTCTTTCAGCAACTTCTACTGATAGGTCAGAAACAGCTTCATTTTGCCTTGTGAATGCTGTAGGTGTTTAATCAAGTTAAAGTGTGCCAAGTGTGCTATTTCTGATAATGCCCATGGCCATATAAATGGATAAGAAAAGCTTTAGTGGGTGGCTCTGGGAAAGACATTTGTTCTGAGACAATGAAGTATGGCTTCTACACCTCTCCCCAGCATTTATAACTGGGTGTAATACTCCTTATTCAATTTTAAAGGGCAAAGTGTGAGGTAAAGGAAAAATGGGTTTCAGAGGCTATCAGCAGCTAAATCTGCAGTAGGATAAGCCAGATGATATTGGATAGAGCAGTTCTAAGAGTTCCTATAGCACCATGCAGCCTCAGATGTTCTTTCCAGCCTCTGAACTACAGCAAATTGCTACCTCCGTGTCTTATCACCACTGAAGTTGAAGTTCATGCTCTGAGCCCTTTGCATTGCTATTTAGGGCATATTTCTTTCCTATTATGAAGGATTAGGTCAGTCAGTCTCACTTCCATCCCTTGGATTGTGATGGGACAGTTCATTCCAGTGGTCATCTCTAAGGACAGAGAAGAAAATAAGATTATCAGATATAGTCAGTGTGGATTTACAATGAGGAATTAATGTTTGACCAATCTGATAGCCTTCTGTAATGGTGTGAATATCTGGGTAGAGAGGAGAACAGTAGATGCTGTCTACCTCTACTTTGGCAAGGCAAGGCTTTTGACACCATTTGCTATAAAGTCCTTATAGGCAAGCTCAGGAAGTGTGGGCTAAATGAGCAGTGAGGTGGATTGACAGCTGGCAGAATGAGAGAGCACAAAGGATTGTGATTAATAGTACAGGGTGTAGCTGGAGGCTTGTGGATAGTGATGCTCCCTGGGCGTCACTATTAGGTCCATTCTTGTTCAAGATACTCGTCAATGACCTGGATGAAGTGTACTCTCACCAAGTTTAATGAAGATACAAAAATGGGAGAAGCAGCAGACACACCAGGAGGTTCTACTGCCATTCAGTGAGACCTGGACAGGCTGGAAAGATGGGCAGAAGGGAACCTTGTGCAGTTCAGCAAGGGTAGGTGTAAAGTCATGTACCTGGGGAGGAATAACTTCCTGCATCAGTACATGCTAGGGGTTGACCTGGTGGAAAGCAGATCTATGGAGAAGGACCTGGGAGTGCTGGTGGGCAACAAATTCACAATGAGCTGGCAATATACCCTTGTGGCAAATAAGGCCAGTTTTAGGGTGCATTCAGAAGAGTGTGGCCAGGCAGCTTCTTCTCCCTCTCTACTCTGCCCTGATGAGGACACATCTGGTTTGTTGTGTTCAGTTCTGGGTTCCCCAATTCAAGAGGGACAGAAAACTACTGAAATAGTCCAATGGAGTGCCACGAGCATAATGACCATACCTCCTAATAGAGGAGGTTGAGAGACCTGGGGCTCTGGAATAGAGAAGGCTGAGAGGGAATCTTATAAATGCATATAGACATCTAAAGGTCATGAGGATAGGGCTGATCTCTTCTCAGTGGTGGCCAATGACAGGACAAGGGGTAATGGATACAAGCTAGAACTCAGAAAGTTTCCCTTGAACTTAAGGAGAAAATTCTTTACGTTGAAGGTGACTGAGCACTGGAACACGCTGCCCAGAGAAATTGTGGAGACTTTCGAAACCAGCCTGGAGGTGTTCCTGTGCAATCTGATCTAGGTATACTTGTGTTAGCAGGGGGAGCTGGACTAGATGACCTCTAAAAGTCCGTTCCAACCCCTACTGTTCCATGATTCTATGACTCTATGAGTGAACAGCTGGCAGTGAGGAGTTCTGGTGCAACAGTGCTTGAAAACAGTTTTAAGATGCAGTGTAGAAAATTCTGCATCTAAATTCCATCTTCCACAGATGTTAGCCAGGGAGTGTACCTACCACAGCCTTTCTAATGTGCTAGTGGCAAGTCTGAAGCAATTTTATCACTGATGACCTTGCAGTACTCCTATAGCAACCTCTGTAAACAGTTGTCACAGAGTTGAGACCAGCAGCCAAATTACCATTTCACTGTCGGTGAAGCAGCAGCCAATACCTCTTGTCCTCATCCAAGAATACCACAGAGCCCCCAATGACTCCAGCTTCCATCAGCTTACATGGTTTCTTCCATTCATGTCTTGTCTTAACTTCCAAATCTAGTAGCATCACAAGTTGGTGATAGGAATGATCCTCAGATCTCAAAACACTTTCTCCATGCAGAAAGATAATATCCCAAGAGTTAAAGATAGGCTACAGCCAGATCTTCAGATACAGTTTGCATCATAATCTGTATTTTCTTGAGAGTCAGAAACTCCTGTCTAACTCATTATAGGTATGGATGTTAATATCAACTTCCACTGAAAGCCAAATGTTTTAAGGGCTGGTGCTTAGCTGTCACTTTTTGGAATAGAGCCCAGCAGAAAGGACAGCTGTTGCGGATGTCTGATGAGTGATGGCTGCTCCTGGGAGCCTGCAAAACTGGAGAATAAAATGTGTTTGCTCCTGTTTACCATTACCAAGAAGAAGAAGAAGAAGTCATAGTTCCTACAACATTATTTAGCACTGGTATATAGGCAGTCCTTTGCAGCCTTATGGAAGTGGCATGTCTTGGTTCCAGAGAAGTTGAACAGATTACCCAATTTCATAAAGAATCAGAACATTGATGCCAGGAAAAGGAAAGGTAAATATTTTTTAAAACATTTGCAGGCTGTGACATACCTTACCAAACTTCAAAGGGAAAATGTTATTCACAATGGTCTTGTGTGTCTTTAGCCACTTGTGGACCACAGTTCAGGAATGACAGGAACTGAGAGACAAGATACCAAAATAGACAGGGATGCATCATAGATAGGTTATTTGGGATTGGTTTAGAACACCAAGAAAAGGTTTTATTGTTTTAAACCTTTTTCTGTATGCTCTTACTGCATATCCCTCTTCTGTTGCCTGTACTCCATACTCTCCCATATTCTTCTCCATCCTTACCTTCAAATTCTGCCCTCAACTCTGCCAGACTCAAGCAGTAATACAAAGTGAGAGAGGCTATCCTGAAGCTGTTGTACCTCTAAAGGAAAAACTTTCTCCCTCTCTCCTCAGTGACTACATAGCATGTCTTTCTCTTTGAGAGAAGAAAGAAATTAAAAAGAAAGAACTAAAAAGAAGTAAGAAACTAAAACAACAACAACAACAAAAAAAATGTAACCAGACTGAATGACTAACATTTTGTAAGAGACTTTACAGTTTTAATGGAACTGAGTAAATAGTTTATCCCACAAGGACAAACAGGGTTGGTTGGTTTGTTTGTTTCTCCAAATAATTTGTCTTGGCTATCAAAAATTACTGAAAAATCACAGGAATCTCAGGTCCAAGCTGAGACATCCTTTGAGACTGGACTCCCAAAGGTTAATTCTTTCAGTCCATGACCCTCTAGAAGCTAACTTACAGAATTTATTGTACAAAGTCCTTGGCTTACAACACAACTTCGATCTGTAACCACAGGGTACATTTTAGTGCTCAGAAGAGGGAGTAACACACTTGTAACTTGGGATTTTAAAGTACAGATTTATGCAAGACATGTCAGAACTGAATAAGCATCACTGATCCTACTGTGAGGGAGAACATGGGCTAGAGGAGACCTTATGAGTCCTACTGGCTATGCTGTCATTAGAATTGCAGGCTTGCCCTCAGTGTCCTATCAATACTGAGGCTTAAAAAGATACCCCTCCACTTTGTGCCTCTGATAGGAGCTCTTATGCCAGGTTGATGTTCAAAGATGGCTAGCAATTCTTCAAAGGTAATATCACTTGAACAACTTGTGAGTTACCAGATTGTAACACTGGACAGCTGGAAGAATGCTGAGCCTTCCCCATCCTTCCTTTCATTTACCTTCCCTTTTCTTTCTTTACTGTACAAGTAACGGCAAATTCATAGTGCAGAGTTCCCACTGCACTTTTAGTCTTAGATCCTTGCTCTAAGTTGGATGAGATCAATACAGCTTTGCTGAAGTCCATGGCCACAGTAATGAAGAGTTGCCCTGAATGACTATCCTCAACATTGTTTTTCATTATTCCTTCCATTTTAATCTATTGTACTTTATTGCTCGTTTGTGGCACACTTACAACATCCTTGTCTGTGATTCTCCCCCTCACATATTTAAAATCCTGATGTGCACTCAACCTGAGTTCCAGGTTAGTGTAATTTTCCTATATACAAAACTGTATTTACTGAGCCTCTTTAGAAATTATTTGTGTGGGATTTGAGATAACATTGAAATTCCTTTTGCTCATGATTTATGAAGCTATTTACCCCATGTCTAGACACTTTCAATATTTGCAATTACCCGATGGAAAAATAAACGATGGAGTATTCTTTCCAAACCTCCACTGGAGAGGGGAAAAAAAAGACCTCCATCATGCAAAGTAAATGCTTGTATGTCAAGCAAGCCAGGAAGAAGCTACTAAGAGGCAATAGATGTGGAGGGTGAGTCCAGTTACTGCTGTATTCAGGTGTAGAACTTGGATGTGGAAAGGAAATAGAGGGTTTTTTATAGCTTGAGGAAGAAGAAAACAAGCTATTATGCCAGAGACATTTTTCTTGAGCTGATTGCAAAATTAGCTGGAGCTGAACTTAATTGATTGTGTAGGCAGATGAAACAACTTGAGATGACTATAAATAGTAACAATTTTGCTTTCCATGCAGCTGTAAATCTGAGCTGAAGATCTGTCTTAAATTCATTGTGAACATTCACAGACAAGGGAGGGAGAGTAGAGTAAAATAAAATAGAATAAAATAAACCAAAGTATAGCCATATAAAATATTACACACATGGTCCAGCACAGAGAGAAATTATCAGGATCAGTTGTTCCAAGGCAGAATTCGATCTTATATTGTGATATTGAGATATTGTGATATTGAGATATTGAGATTGATATTGAGATACTGAGATTGAGATTGAGATATTGTGGCCTGATGTTTTTTACCTGTCTTGCCCCCTCAACAATAGCCTGGGAAAGGCAAAACCCAACTATTTCTTTTGTCTGTCTTTCCAGAATTTTCTTCATCCAAGAAGAGTGGGAGTGAAATGAGGGACTAGGTCTGTTTGTCTGGGTACTGACAGCTAGGACTGCCAGAGAAAAACACCACATGCCATCAACCTCTGGAAACGAGAAAGACATTTTGTGCTCTGTGGAGACTGTGAATACATGGGCAGACCCTTGCCACATTCTTTGGGGTTTTTCTCCTTAATATGGGGGAGTTGCTGTTGTTTTTTTTCATCAGGATTAAGCTTCATGTTTAAATTCTGCTCTACCAGCTGTGATGAGCTGCTATGGTTGCAAAACCAAAAGAGAGATGTTTGCCAAAAGTTAGGACCTCCTTTGCATGTGGCAATGGACAAGTTTTAGCATCTGTCCCCGTACTTCCAGCCTAGCTGGTCTCTGGAGATGACCTACCCGCAGTGTAAAGACTACATGCTTGGATGCATCTTTCTTTGCGTCGCTCCCTAGGAAGCTGCCAGTAAACCAAGCCTTCCATCCACATAGAGCTCCTCTTGATTCTTTGTCCATTTGCAGGAGTGGGCCACCCTGTAAATACCAACTGACAACATTAATTCTCACAGTCTAAAACCAGAAAGATAGAATGTAATTTCTGAAATGACAGGATATTTTGAAGTAATAACTGCATAACTGGAATTCGGTTAGGATGAAAGATGTTATATCTAGACTTTTTCAAAAGGGATCATCAGGCTTTTGCCACAAGCATTTCTGTTTGAGTCATACCTGTGGGCTGCACTCTGCTCTGTTTTGCTGGGATCTGTGTTTTGTAGGGAAGACTTCCCACACTGAGGAGTTATGGTTTACAGATACAAGCCAGACAAAAGGGTAGGAGGAGAAAAGACAAACACAGAGGTTTACCCAGACATTTCAGCAGGCCACTGGCTGGTCTGGAGGCTGCCTGCTTCCTTCATCTCTCACAGGAGGGCAGCTGGAGTGACTGTTTTACAAGCAGATCAAGGAAGGAGCATTTGTGTGGTCACCTGAGTACAGAGCACAAACAGCAACCTTTCCAGCTTGAGTAACATTCTTGGTTGGCCACACATATGCTGGGTGATGACAAAGCAGTTCAGGTGCCAGCAAAGGCTGTGCGGAAAGGAAGGACAAGCTGGGTCAGTACAGCAGGGCACTTTGTGTTGCATGTTTTGATGTACCTGAGAGCCATCACTCTAGGGGCAAGACTTGACTAACTTTGCTGTGCCATTGAGGCTAGCAGAGTCCCATACAGCTTGGCAAAGAGCTTCTGTTGTGTTCTGCTAAATGCAGAGTATTTGTATGAGTTTTAAAACTGCTCACCCAGAAGCTCTAGAGAATGACCCTCCCTGCTTATTCTTAGACCAAGCCCACAAGGTCATGATGTGACTGGTTCCTGTCTGTGACCTATTAAAGCATGTCAGAGGTCTGGGACCTCTCCAATGCACAAGAAGCACCTGGATGCTCTTAAAATGAATGTCAGATAGGCAGAATTCATTCTTCTGGGTTCATTCATGTGTTTGGGTTTGACATAGTCTGCCAGGCAAAGTCTGCCCAGTACATGTTGCAAAGCCTGTTCTATCAACAGCATCCACTGTGGTGAGTAAAACAAGGCAGTGGTTTGACTGCTAAAATATCTAGGGGAAAACCCTCTTAGATTGTTTCTTGTGTCCTTTGTTCACCGATAAGAAAATGCCGATGCAAAAGCCTAGGACTAACACCTCCCTGTCACGAAAAATCATGCATACACTCTCCATCTGACCTGTCACCTCCCTCCTGACAACTGAAAGCATCTGTGTTTATCTTCTTTTTTACTCAGTTTCAAAAGACAATTGTCTGCTCTCATGGGGTTTTGTTTTGCTTTTTTTGGTTTTTTTTTTGGCCAGCTTTAGGGCCAGGAACCTAAGAGGAATTAACCTAGAGGTCACTTTCCAGCCATTTCACTACTCAGTCAGAAGAATTACCTTGGAGCTTCCATGTTTAATCAAGACTTTTTTACAGCTTTTCTGCTAACAGGAGAGGCACACTTTAAAAGAAGATAAAATCCATCAAATAGTGCAATTAATTTATTCTGGCATCTCAAAGTCTCTGTCCAGTTGAGTAAAAGTCTTTGTGCATGTGTACGAGGGCATCATGGAGAGCAAGAATTCTTTTTAGAAGGGTGGGGATAGGACGATTGTTGGGCCTGTTCTTCAAGTTCAGTTTTAACATTGCTGTCCTGATGAATCTCGTCTGATGGTTCTGAAAAGATAAACAAGGCAAAACCTTTTGAACATACCCTGTCTAGGTCTGTATGTCAGGTTTTGTCCCTCCTAGAAGTGTACCTTTAATTTGGAAAACTCTTACCCCTTTGGCATGGCACTATCATTTCATGAGACACGGGAATTAATTACGTAAACTCTCATTTACTCGCCTCTATCTGCTAGTGTGCTGCATTGTTCATGTTATTTTTGCAAAATATCTGCTCACTCTCATCCTGCTCATAGAGGAGAATGGGAAACATAGGATCTTCTGTGAAGTCTGTGTCCACACAGCCATGACCAGGGATCCCCTTCCTTTTCTTCTGCAGCAGTAAGTATTCTTCCCGTTTTTGAGACAATCTAACTCATATTACACCCCACATTGTTCCATATGCAGTGTGGGATATTGTATATGTTTGAACTGGAATCAGGTGTGTCCAAAACTCAGGGCCTCTACCAGGAGAAGAAGAGAGTTGCAAAATCTTTGAAATACCTGTATTGACACATTTCAGCCATCTGTGTAGCAAGAAACGAGGAAGGGCTTTTGTGCCTCTTACCCACTCACACTTCTTTCATGTTTTGCCCAGTTGGACATCTGGCATGTTTTTTGCTACACACCCAATGCTGAGCTTTCATTTCAGGCGACCCATTCTGATCCTATCAGAGCTGACTTCTGCCCTTATAAATGCATGAAACTCAAGGCTTGTCTTGAGGCAGAGCCAAACACTAGAAATGTTGCTCAGCAATGGGTCAACCTCAAAGGGTTTGAAGCATCTGCTCTGTTGTGCTCCCAGGGATTCACACGCTGATGCCCACAACTGTCGGTTTCTGAGTGAGGCAGGTGGTATTGTCCTGGGTGTCTGGCCTAGCTGATTCCATCACTGCAGAATTGTTCTGCAGTTCATCTTAAATTTATTTCTCACTGGAACCACGCAAGAAGAGACTTGCTTCTGGCATTATGTTAATGGAAACTGAATGTATGCACCTGGTCCATCCTATTGTACTCAACAGACATCCTAGCTGAGGTTGCACAGGGATATCAACCAAGCAACTGCTGAAAGGTCTTGCAGAAAGAAGTTGCAAGAGGATCTTTATTTGGCACCGTAGAAGAGAGGACATTGTCCTGAGACCTAGAGAGTGAAAAATTAGTCTGGGAGATCAATATGTTGAGACATCAAGAGAGTTTAGCTATACACATCACAGTGATTCAACAGAAAGTCTGTGTCTCAATCCCTTGGCACAGATTTCCCAAATTAGGACATTTTTAATTGTAGCCAACAGTGACAGAAGTAGCTGATCTTCAAGTCATAGGTATTAAAATTGCCAGCTGTGCCAGTCCCAGTCCAGTATGAATATCAGATATGCTGTCTAATTCTGCCTGTGGTAACACTACACATGTTCAGAAATATCATCTTATCTCTACTGAATATAAAATTTGTGCCTTAAATGCAAATTCTGCCTTGTTCATTTCACACCCTAATCTCTCATCTGTGCTAAGAGTAAAACATTGGGAACTTCTGACTTCAAACACGTAAGTACAAAAAGAAGCCACCAGAGATGTAGGCAGAATTTCCTGCATCTCAGAATTGGAAAGGGAGGATCAGGGATCTTATTTTGAGGCAGACATAGAGCCTTCAGTGCAAAGTATAGGGGAATGTGGAAGCTGCAAGACAGGCCACTAATCTGTGTGCAGTGAAGAGCATCTGGGAAGGGGGTGATGAAGTCAAAACAGAACAAGTTACTGTGTGGATCAAAGCTCAAACAAAGATTGATGAGTGGCAAAAAAGAAAATTTTGGGGTGAATACCATTAGCAGTAATGGGGTTCAGCCATATTCTGAAGGTTTTGGGGTGGAGTAAGAGACAGATCTCCCAAGAGATGTTTGTCTTTCTTGCTCCTTTACCTCTTCATTTCTTGAGAGCTTTACATTTGACTCTGTGCCAGAACTTCCATCTTCACTTTATTTTGCAATCTTTTGCCTAATTGTGTTTCTCTTGCCTTCCTAATGTGCTCTTTTCAATGCCAGGGTGGCGTAGCACTGGTTTCTCAGTTCCCTCTAGCCAGGATCTCTCCCTCTTATTTGTTATTAATTTGCTCAAATTTACCTGGTTAATAGCCAAATGCCCTACATTCCAAGGTCATCTTTTTTTGTATTTCTTTTCGCTCCTTGCTGTGGACTCTCGGTCCTGGAGGTGGAAGTGGAGAGGGATTTCTGCCATGTCTAATTCTCCATCGTACCTTCATGATCCTTCTGCTATCGAACAACAGCAGGTAGAATGAAGACATAAAGAAAACAAATCACTACAAGTTTAGACAATCTTGAATACACTTTAGACATTCCTATGATTTCAAAGAGCAAGATATTAATTTTGCTAATACTTCTGGAATGAGATATCTCCCCACACCAGCTCTTGTCCTCAGCAGGCTTAAAGGCACAAGCTGGCTTGTTTAAGTAAAAGCAATTAATGGAGACATTTTTACTACCCTTAATAAAAGGAGAAGGAGGCTTTGATATAACACAATATGCGCTAGATGATGCAATTAATTTATTTTGGCTGGTCAGCTCTCTTGCCTGGGTCTGTGTGTTATTAGAGGGTGGTGCAACGGTTGTTCTTCCCACTGTTTGTAGGCCCTAAGGTCAGGTTCTGCTCCACCAATAACATGATTCATCTCTGCATAAAACAATTCCTCAAGTGATACCAAAGTGACCGCAACATCAGTCAACTTCCAATCATTTGAATCTAGTAATGATGCCTACTTCCCCAGAATCCTCTTTAGAGCAGCTCACACACTTGTTCCTAACCGCAGAATGAAAGTCAGCAGGGAGCATGTTGGTTTTCACAAACCATCATGTGAGAAAGGCCCTGGGCTGAATATCATTTACATTTCTGCCTTCATTAATATGTGTCTCCTCATATCCAATTAAGTTGGATGCTGTTGCAGAAAGACACGTTTATCCTAATGTGGGCTCATGCTGGAGAAAGGGATGACACTGTGATAGCAGGCAACACAGACAACTTTAGATACCCAATATAAGAAAGTACCTCTGAGTTTAGCACAGAGAAATAGTTATCAATGTGACAACTCAGTTCTTGGTTGCCCTCTGGAAGAACTCAGTTTGGACCAATAGGCTGTAAAAAGAATTAAAGTTATCAACCAGATAAATAGGTACCAAAAATTTGTGGGAAAACCCTTTCAGTCTGCAGTCCTCCATTCCTTCTTCTCTAGCTTCTTTTAAACAAGTGACTTCTAGGTCAGGTATGTGAGAGAACTAACTATGGACAGGTTAAGATTGCCAGACTTCATTTTAGAACCCTGAAAGAATTAATCTTAGAGCATATTCTCTGTCAATTTTCCACAATATTATTACAAAGTAAAAAGACCTCAGCCAGCCCCACTCCAGATAACATAGTGCCTCTGAAGGGACAGTCCCGCTGTGTTTCTCTTAGCTAATGGAAACTAGGGAGGGGGGGACAATGGGATGGAGATTTTGCATCCTCTGGCTCCAAGAAAGATTTGGGGGAAAAGTAATGCAACTGGATTTTAAAATTAAATTCTTATGGTCTACATAATTAGAACTACTAGTTATGCAATAGCTCCAATGGTCATTTAGTAACATTAGGTTCTTTATGACATAGCAAACAGACCTAAAAAGAAGTTGCATTGTCAGAAGGTCATAATCTGAGTTTAGTTAAAAAAAAGTATTCTCTCACTCCATGAAAAATATTCTTTTCAGCAGCTCCACTTCAAAGAATTACTGCCTAATCATGGCTAAAAAACCCAAGGGAGTTCATTGTATAATATTTCCTGTATTCAGGTTATTTCTATTCTCTGTGGTGGAAATCCATGAGGATCTATAAACACATCCTAATACTTTTCCACTGTGTCCTAGGCTGCATCAAGAGGAGTGTGGCCTAGGGCAAGAGAGGTGATACTGCCCCTTTATTCTGCTCTGTGCTACCTCAAATATTGTACCCAGTTCTGGTGTCCCCAGCATAAGAAGGATACAAAGCTGTTGGACTGAGTTCAGAGGAGTGCCACAAAGACAGTGTAAGGCCAGGAACACCTCTGTTATGAAGATAGGCTGAGGGAAATGGGGTTGTTCAGCTTAGAGAAGAGAAGACTCTGGGAGGACAATATAGCCACTCTCCAATACCTGACAGGACCCCACAGGAAGGCTGGAGAGGGACTTCTCGTAAAGGTGTCTAGCAATAGGACAAGGAGGAGATGGTTTTAAGCTGAGGGAGAGTAGGTTTAGGCTGGATCTTAAGAAGTTTTTCACTATGATGGTGGTGAGACTGGAACAGTTTGCCTAGAAAGGTTGTGGATGCCCTCTTCCTGAAGGTCTTCAAGGCCAGTTTGAATGAGGCTTTGAGCAGCTGAGTCCAGATGAGAGGCATCCCTACCCACGGTGGGAAGACTGGAGTAGATGATCTCTGATGAGTCTTCCAACTTGGGCCATTCTATCATGATTCTATGAACTTTCTTCTGTGGTAAGATACAGCTGTATCATTTTGGGTGATAAGAACAACACTTCTCTGTCAGGTAAAAGTCTAGACCTGATTTGGTCATGGAGATGGATCTTGTCCTTTAGAGAAAGCAACTTCAGCCTGAGAAGAAATCTTTACAGTTAGAAAGTATTCCCTTTTATTCTAGAGGTTTAGAACAGGATACCCTGCTAATCAGAGTAATAGATAACTCACAACAACAACTGTATGGTTTCCTTGAATTTGACATTATTTTACAGAGGTGAATTTGGTTTCTGCCTGTTCTACACAGGAAAAAAAAAAACAAAACAATGAGAGACATTTAGGCAGATGAATATGTTCTGACAATAGCATTTGGAGGACAAGGACATATTTTTGCCAGGAAACACTCAGTACTTTAAAATATTTGGGGGGTTTTGGTTTGATTTTGTTTTGCTTGTTTGCTTGCTTTTTTGTTTGTTTTTGTTGGGTTTTGTGGGTTTGGCTTTTTTTTTTTGTTTGTTTGTTAACCAATGTGTGTGTCTATAATTTGACAAATACAGTATGAATGAGTGTGATGCAGATTCAGTGTTTAAAGATACACATGATACTTCATCAGAGGACTTTGGGCGTTGTTATACTGCTGGAAAAATTACATATCAGCCATACTTCATTGCTTCTCAGCCATCTGGCACCTATAGACCCAAAGTGGACTCTTGAGGAGGTATGCATGCTTCTGTTCCTCCCACATATCTCCAGGCTCCTAATAAAGATGCAAAATTAGAGGAAATGTCTTTTGAGACCTGTTCCATAGTCAGCTAAGGAATGTTGACTGCAGCCAAGACTTGAAGCACTCTTTGAAGGTTTTCACCTTTATAGTGTGGCTAGAACAACTAGGGAAGTGACAGTCTCCCTATGCTTGGCACTGGTGAGAACACACTTTGAACACTGCGTTCATTTGAACAGTGACCAAAGTAGAACAGTGAGGCTGGTGAAGAGTCTAGAGAGTGAGTGCTGTGATGAGATTGTTTAGTCTGGAGAAAAGGAAGGCAAGAGGAGATCTTATTGTTCTCTGCAAGTACCTGAAAGGACATTGTCTCAAGGTGGGCATCAATCTCTTCTCTCAAGTAACATGAGACAGGACTAGAGGAAATGGACTCAAGTTTCCCCAGGGGATGTTTAGATTTCATGCTAGAAAATATTACTTCACTGAAAGGACTATGAAGCATTGAACCGGCTACCCAGGGAAGTGCTTGAGCCACCATCGCTGGTGTTACTTTAAAGAGATGTGGTACTTATGTGGCTTAGCGGTGGACTTGGCAGTGTTAGGTTTACAGCTGAACTACTTGGCAGTATTAGGTTTATGGTTGAACTCTGTGATCTGAAAGGTCTTTTCAACCTAGGTGATTCTATGATTCAATTATGCTATTCATAAACTATAGAGGCAGGGGGTTGAGCGCTTAAAATTAGACGGAATGAGTTTGGATACTATTAAAGCAGAAATTTAAAGCAGAACGGAGAGCTCAGGTTCAGGAAGATTACTTGAACTTTAAGATCTGTGACACAGCAGCAGCCCATTTAAGAGCCTTACCCTGCAGTAAGGGAGTCTTATCCTGGGTGCTTAATAGCTGTTAGTTTGCAGTTCACTGCTGGACTCAGCCTGTAGGATGAAGAACTTACCAAGAGTGAGAGCTATTGCTGCACAGTGGTCAGAGTGAAAGTACTCTGAGTACTCCAAATCTCAAGGCATTAATTTGTGAACTCTCGATAGAAAGACTACCAAGACTACTTTGATTTTTATACTTTCATGTTAACCAAACATTGCCTTCTCACTGAAGACCAAAAAATTTAGGAAGATGGACCTGAGCAGGAAAAGTGGTGAGTGTCTAACTGGTGTCACAAAGAGAAGGGAGAACTACACAGCCCTGCTAAGCCTAGAACTTGCAAGGCCGGATTGGAGTTCTTGTGCTATTACAACCTTCACATGTGATGGTGGGTGGTCTCCTTAGAAATAGATTCACACAGTTTTTAGGTATATGAGTTATCAAGTGGAACTTATGCCATCCTGGTCTCCTCTTAGAAGCAGCTGAAATAAAAAACTAGGTCCCCCCAATGAAAAGCCTTATGTTTCCTATTGATAATACCAAAACCAGGAGTGACCTTAAATCCTGCTTTCTGCTCTGAGTATCAAAAAAAGTACCAGGATTCCCAATTTTCTCTTCCTTCCTGGACATAAGCAAATGCGCCATTTCAAAGCCAAAACTCAAAGGGAAACCAGTCTCTGGAGAAATATTACTATTTTATTCAAATGATAAATGGAATTGGGGGAAAATGCATATACACTGGTTAAAAAAAAAAAAACAAAACAACCAAAACAAACCAACAAACCCAACACTGACTTGAGACAGAATATTTTATTTTTGAATTGGGTCAAACCATTTTGGGTCAAATGAGTTCAGTAATGAATTATATTCCAGTAACAGTGTAGGGTTACAGTTTGGGATATTTTCTCAGTAGATGGGACACTCTTTGTTCCTATAATGCAATGCAGATGTTTCTTTTGACTCGTGAAAGGATAATTATCTATATGAATTTTCTGTGTCTCTAGGTATGAAACAACTCACAAAATCCAGGCATGGAGACTGCAGAGAGACAGCTTCCAAACTACATATCTCAGAAGGCTATAGCACCAGGGGAAAACACAGTTTGAACTCTAAAGTGGCTTGAAGCAGAGTATTTTGGGGTCATTTTAACACACCACAACAATTTTGATTCCAAAATGTTGAAACGTTTTGTTTTGTTTGAAAATGTCAGGCAAAAAGCTTTGACTTTGCCAGAAAAGGGTTTGTTTGGGGTTGTGTTTTCTTTTCCCAAAATTTCCACCCAGAGAATAACTCTTGACATTTCAGGTCTTTGTTCCAATATGGGATAAAAACAAACACTGAAATGTCAGGATTTGCTGTGGGATGAGAATTCTGAATTTTGCCCAGTTTCTGGTGTAATTCCTTGGCCCCAGCATTTATACTTTGCTTTGAAGTACAAGTGAATGTTCAGAGGGTAGGATTTTGAAAGAGTGGATTATACATGCAAAGAAACCTAGAAACCTATATCCACGCCCTGTGATGTTTTAGACCATTTCAGCATTGAATTTAACAGGTAGCCAATGTACATAGACTGGAAGAGGGTGATAGCACAATGCAGTACACAAGTTCTTGTCTCTTGACTAAGTTTTCATTCCTTCTATAGGGAGACAGGCTAAATTTGGTCTATATGCATTCTTTGCTTGAGTAATGAAAATCAAGAACAATTGAAAGCCTTTGTTTTGAAGTCATTGAGAGTATTCCTGAGTGAGGTGTGATGGAGGGGAAAAAAAACCCAACAAACTGACCTGGGACAGCTTGACTGAAGCGACTTTTGGAGACATCTCAGCAAATATGGCAAATGTGGTCACATGCCCTATTTGCTGTGAGTAACCACACAGCATAAATCTGGATTACTGTCATGATTTACTGCTCTGTACAAACATCCTTAGAGGGATTTGGTTCTGCAAGCACTGAACAATACACTTGTGGGAATGAGCTACAAGAGAATTATGCCTGGATATTGCTTTATGGGGAATGAACACAGTGACAATAGGATTTAAAGTTTTACTGCTTTCATGGATTTCTTAAGAAGCTATTCTTTATGTAGCCAAACATAGAATCCAAATTAAAAAGATAAAGAAATACAGAAGTGCTGAACATTGTTTTCAGTTAAACCTGAATAATCCAAATGTCCCAATGGTAACACTGTTCCAGTATCAGTTTTGCAAACTTTTCTCACCCCTAGACACCCAGAGGTAGTGGTATGTCCCAGCTCTAAAAACCAGGCTGCATTTAGGTGAAGAAAAGCACAAGGCTGATGAACACAAAAGCATCCTTATTCAGCCAGCCCAGAACCCTGCCTACAAAAGGCCTAAGGTAAATAAAATCATAGAATCATAGAATGGTAAGGTTGGAAAGGACCTCAAAGATCATCCAGTTCCAACCCCCTGCCATAGGCAGGGACACCTCCCACTAGTACAGGTCACCCAAGGCTTCCGACCTGGTCTTGAACACCTCCAGGGAGGGAGCAGCCACAACCTCCCCAGGCAACCTGTTGAGTGTTTCACCACCCTCACTGGAAAGAACTTCCTCCTAACATCCAGTTTAAACCTCCCCTCTGCCAGTTTAAACCCATTGTCCCTTGTCCTGTAATTGCAAGACCTTGTAAATAATCCCTCCCCAGCCTTCCTGTAGGCCCCCTTCAGATACTGGAAGGCTACCATTAGGTCTACTCAAAGCCTTTTCTTCTCCAGGCTGAAGAGCCTCAACTCTCTCAGCCTGTCCTCATAGGAGAGCTGCTGCAGCCCTCTGATCATCTTTGTGGCCCTCCTCTGGACTCATTCCAACAATTCAATGTCCTTCCTGTGCTGGGGGATCCAGACCTGTGTGCAGTATTCCAGATTACTCCAAATATTAAGTTTAGGCCTGGAGGAGACATAGCACGTGCACAGAAACTCTTCTATGTTTCCCCTGGACATCCAGCATTTAGCAGTGGGAAGCTCTGATCAGGCCATCACAATTAGAAGCCAGGTGTCCCTCATGCATTATTCTCATCTATTAGGGCCAAAGGGACTGTTGGATCTGAGCCTTGGTGATGTGAGGCATTGAGTTATTTGAATTCAGCATGCTTCCTGACAGCCATTGCCCATCCTACCTTATGCAAAGCTGGGACACCACATAGAGCCATCATCTACACTCTAGAACTGGATCAGAGGTACCCACTTGAATCTCCTTAAATTAAACAGTCTTTTTGTACCAACATATGCATAAAGTTGCCTTACCTCTATATTTTACAGAACTCTTTTAATCAGGATGTTCATGGCCCAGGGCCCTGAGAGATGTTAGGTTTTTGCTAAACAAGTGGTAGCTCTCACTTCCTATTCTAAATGCATTGTGGTTGAGAGATCTGACAAGATCTGAACACCCTCAACTAGGAATTTCTAATATGTACAGTCAAAATTGGTCAGAAGGGTACAGACATTACAGCTCTGATAGATGGACTGAGGTATTTTCAACATCCCAGGTGAACTTCTATTTTAAACTCTCAAGCAGCCCAGTCTCAGGAGATCATTTTGAGTGTACAGGGGACATGCAGTTGTCTGAGTAATTCTTGGGGGGTGTATTTCACAGTGCAGTGAAGATCATGGGAAAAAATGTGAGTGCTAAAAATTATGTCAAGGCTACTAGAATGGCATCCTTACTATTTATTTCACAGTATCTCTGAGATATAGGATAAACTGGGTTCAGTGTTGCATGTTCACATTAGGAAAAAACTTTTTTCTCTTTTTTTTTTTTTTTCCCCAAAAGAGATTTTTGTCACATTTTTTAAGCCAGACACTGGTTTCCTGAAGAAATAAATGATTGATCTCAGCTGGGCATGGAAAAAGGCCAACATTCTTGCACCTCCACAGTACTGTACTTTTCTCCCTACAGATAGCAGTGGTTTAGACTGATAAATAATTTTGCATTTAGGCACTCTTGTAAAGAAAGACATGAGGAGAGTTGTCTAGCTAAAAAAGTGTGAGTCTACTTGCACTCATTGAAGACGTGTGGGATTAGCAGAAAGAGAGGAACCTGCTTTGCCATGCCCCTGAGTTAATGGTGGTTAAAAGATGGTCCCTTGACTACAGCAATTTAGCCATCTGATGCTGGACCACCATGTCATGAATACTGTTGCATTTTTCAGAAACAACCTGACAAGCAAACTTGCTCTCAGGAGACCGCTACCAAGTGTTCATTATTCTGCATTAATTCCACTCTCACTCTGGGACAAAATTATCACCACCTCAATCTTCTCAACACCTGAAAAGTTAGACATGATACCTATTCTACTCGGAGTCCCACCCACACCCTGAACTCTGGACTGCCTCACAGATACCTCCAGTCTGCATGCAGACTGCCTCCACAGGCATGTGGAGTCCTGTTCTATCCAGCTGGCAGATTTGACCAGACTGAGCCCTACCTGGCTGAAAGGATGTTCTCCAGCTATGCAAGAGGCCATGGTCAAAGGCTGAGCATGTGAGAGGGGGCAAGTACAGTCTTGAGGCCACTGCTAGCAGATAATAAAGACATATCCAGAAAATAAAGTAGAAAACTCAAAGGACATCGTCTCCGAAAAAACTGAGTTAGGACCCAAACTAGCTGACCATCTCAATTTGTAAGCCAAAAATGACACACACTACAGTACCCAAAGTCCCTTTCCACAAGCCTAAGAGAAATTTCTCCATGAAACATGGCTGAGTCAGTGCCTTGCATGTGAAGAGAACATGTCTTTCATTCAAGATGCCAATCCTTTGTCTTACAGAAAATTTTGCATCCCTTCCCTTTGCTTCTGGAACAGAAATTACTTCCAAAGACACAAAATTGTTTTAAGGATTTGCATATCTGACTTGTAAGGAAATGGTTGGAAACCTGGATTAGATTTCATTCTTCTCTTTTCCAAAGAGGTGGTAAAATTAATCCAAAGCATTTTTCTGTTTGCTCTTCTGGACATCTTCTAACACCCATTGCTTCAGCTTGGCACAACTTTGCTTAATCAACACTTTGCATCTCCTAATAAGCCTTGCATAGCTCCAGTGCCAGTATAAACTGCAAGCTATAGGCATCACCACAACAAACCTATTGGTGTAATGGAGTATCCATGGTATCAGGAAGATTGGACTCCAAACTGAGGTTGGAGGTTGATGAAGAGCGAACAACTCATTTTCTATTAAAAAAGTAAACACTGGACAGCCTTAAGTTGACAGACCAAACCAGGCCAAGAGGAAGGAAAAAAGAGGAAGAAAAAAAACCTCACCACAATCTATGTAGTTCCCATTGTTTTTCTCTTTTCCTAAGAGGTGGCAAAACTTAGTCTGGAGAAGAGAAGATTGAGAGGAGACCTGATCAATGTGTACAAATATCTGAGGGGTGGGTGTCAAGTGGATGGGACCAATCTCTTTTCACTCGTCAGCAGCAATAAGACAAGGAACAACAGTTACAAATTGGGACAGAGAAGGTTTCGCCTCAACATGAGGAGAAACTTATTTAGTGAAGGTGACAGAGATGTCCCTGCCCATGGCACAGGGTTTGGAACTAGATGACCTTTACAGCCTCTTCCAACCCAAACCATTCTAAATTCCTGTATTCCTTGCCTTTCCTGGGACTCATCGTTCCTCCTACTCTTTGCCTGTCTTCTTTACTGTAACTATGACCTCTGGGGCAGGGAAGAAGACAATGTTCGTTGGTTGATAACACCCTGAGAGTGGTTTAATTTAACAGATGTTCTCTGAGAAGCCAGAAGGCTTAGTGTTGAACTCCTGTTCCTCTCTCCCCAGCCTCATCGTCATCTTGCTGGGAAGCAGCTGAGCTCTTGGCTTGTTCTAGGCTTCAGTGGCACCAGGAAATTTCTCTGAAGTGGGGAATTTCCCTGAATGGTAGGGATTCCCCACATTTTCCTGGAATCCCAGACAGTATCACTTGAATTCCCATAATTCAAGGCAGTCAGATGATTTTTTTTTCTTTTCCCTTTTCTTCTGGCCTTACTTTTCACTTCAGAAAGCAGTAGGACAAGGGTCTTTCATTTTGCTTATCCTCTAAAAATAAATAATGAACATCAAACAGTATGCTCTAGTGCATAGGAAAATATCAGGCATATTTTTAACCTTTTTTAAAATTAGAGAATTTTTTTAAAATCAGGAAAGAAAAATATTTTATAAGAATGTCAGAACTGTTCAGGAAGTCATTCTTGCCTTGGGCTATGGGATAGGATCTTTATGTGCCTCCTTGAGTTTCCACATAGGAACATAAGAGCAATGTTTGGGTCAGACCACAAGTTCAGTTGTGCTGGCTTCCATGGCAGGACACTGTAAGCACATTGTGAGCCTTCCTCAGAGCACTCTTCCTGCCTCCAGTCCTCTGTGGCTGTCACTGAGTCCTGAGTCAGAGGCAGTGTTTCAGAAAAGTGTTTTCTTCCCCAAATCCCACTGGTCATATTTTGAACACAGGTGAAAATCTGTGCAATGGTGATGGCCTAAATATGTTGCTGGTATTTTCATTAGTATCAAACAACCTGGTTTCTCTGATACTGATGGAAAGGCTCAGCTTAGGATTCCAGACTGCGTTCACCATCTATGGAAATTGATATGAACCCTCAGGAAGCAATTAGTCTTGTCTTCGGCTACATGTCTTGGTCAGGTAAAAGGTTACTTACCCTTTCTCTCCTTACTCTCCCTATGTAACGGCAGTCTAGGGCAGCTAACTCGGCTTTAGAAGATTACATCTTAGACATTCAAGGGTTGAGGGTGATGCCTACTACTGGCCCCTGCAAGTATTCATTACCTGTGACCACTTTTTCAGCCATCGCTGGATCAGAGGTAACAACACAGATTGAGAACAGAATGCATCAATTTTTTGTCCACTCTGCTTTAATACTCTGCTGGTTGACCGAGCAGGTATCTGTGGAAACAAAAGGTGTAAGGAGCAGTGTTTCAAGTCCAGCTGCAAGATGCAGCTCAGGGAATCCCTGAACTGCCAGCTGTGGCAGCTGGGAGAAGATATCCAGTATCTGAAGGGGGCCTACAGGATGGCTGGAGAGGGATTATTTACAAGGTCTTGCAATTACAGGACAAGGGGCAATGGGTTTAAACTGGCAGAGGGGAGATTTAGACTGGATGTCAGGAGGAAGTTCTTTCCAGTGAGGGTGGTGAGACACTGGAACAGGTTGCCTGGGGAGGTTGTGGCTGCTCCCTCCCTGGAGGTGTTCGAGGCCAGGTTGGATGAGGCCTTGAGTAACCTGTAGTAGTGGGAGGTGTCCCTGCCTATGGCAGGGGGTTGGAACTAGATGATCCTTGAGGTCTCTTCCAACCTTACCGTTCTATGATAAGATCACTCAGATGGACCCTTTTTTGTGCTGGTTTCCTTTTGTTCTCTAGAGACAGGATGCAGAACCATGGACTGTAGATCTGAGTCCATGACAGATGTCTTCTAATTTCTTCTCATGATAGCTCACCTAGGAGCTACTGGGATACAAATAAATATTAATAATGATAAGCATGGAGAAGCAGAAATATTCACCAGTGTGGGTGATGTTCCATTCCAGTGCTTATGATTATTAGGCACTGAGGACAGAGAGTTGCTTGGAAATAAGTGTCTTAAACCCCACATTTAAAACATTTGATCATTTTATCTTCACTGCAGGGACAGAAACAGAGAGTTTTGCCCTCTCCATTCTTAGCCACCACAGATATTACATCTCTGAGGTCAGTAAGGATTGCACCCTCTATTTACCACACTAGCACTGGGTTGGCAATCAGTACAGTTCAGAGAAATCTTCACAGAGCACACATGTCCAGCAGAAGTTGGTATGCAGATTTGTATCTTATAAATAATCATCTCTTGATTTAAAGAGATTCAGCTGTACATACAATATAATTCATTGCTTTCCTGCCTTTCACTCACTTTACCCTAGCTGAACACTATGCTCTCTTAGGAGACCATTTCTCTGCAGAGCCAAGCCGTTACTGATACAGGAGGAAAGCTCTGAATATTCAATAACATGACTGAATAGTAACATAGCTGAGCAGTATTGAAAAAGGTTTAATGAAATAAAGATTCATGACATACAGAGTGTATTTTCTGCATTAAAATTCTGTTTATCATGGTAAATGACATTTTTACAACACTCATTTCCAGCAAAGGTTTGGAACATTCACAGGCAGAAATGAGAGGATTGCAAACAGAGTCTAAAATCAAGTGGGAGTTGTTTTTTTTTTTTTTCCTCAGAATAATTCCCTTTCATTTCTCCCCAGCCGCTGCTTGAACTATCACTTCAGAAAGACTCAGTCCTTAAGGTAGCCCTCAGATTCTCCCTTTGGACCCTTTCTCCCTCTCCGTTGCTAACAAAGCCTTCACCTCATAAGAACACAACATTTAATTTGATTTTTCTCCCTGTGGTATTTCCTTCTTTGATGTATTTCTGTTAACGTCAAAAGCATTATGGCAAGAACTCATCTGGGACGTTGTGTACAGCTGTCATGTTCCAGGATGGAGGAACTCACATTCCTCCACCACACCCAAATCTGCCAGGGATTATCAATACTCTGATAAGCAACTCAATTGCCTTCAGAATGGGCAAAGAATTTCTCCACTTCTTATTTTCTTCCTTCATTTTCCCTAGGTTACTTTACTTCCACTTTGGTTTTTTGCTTTTCAGACCACGACATTCCTGATGATTCCTAGATCTCCAGAATCCTTCTTCCTCCTGCTGCTGTTGCTGACACACAACTTTGTCTGGAGCCAGATTTAATTAGACCACAAGAAAAATGAACCACAATGAAGTTACATCAAGGG
>VWZE01018313.1:170658-236605 GCA_013396675.1 Eubucco bourcierii
GGGGAGGGCGGGGGGCGGGTAGGGATAGGTTAAGAGAGAGAGAGAAGGAGAAGGAAAATTCAGAAGAAACTTTGTTCTAACCTACTGATATCCCACCTTTAGGACAGCTAGGATGCTCAAGCACAGTTTACAGAATAGAGAGCTGATGAGAAAAAAGCTTAGAAGGAGAAGGAAGAGCCCAAAGAGGATCTTCCCAAATGCTTTGGCCCTGTGGCTTTATTGTTTGTGGGTTTGATGCTGTGCCAAGCTTTATGACACTTACACCAAGGTTACTCCCCGCAGTGATGCACCATTGAAGCTAAATCACCTATGCATAATGGAATTTACAATGATTTCACTGTGCCTTGGTTGAGAACATGTTATCATTAACTTCCCACTTTTATTACTCCAAATGCCTTTCCAGCTCATGGCATACTGTGCTTCAGGAACTTTTTTTCTGCCATAATAGTACGTCATTGTGTAAATTCAGCAGTGAACACAGAAAAGATCTCGTTTATACCAAGACCTCCAGGCACTGAGGTAATAGACATAAAGGAAGAAAATGGTGTGTAGCTCTGCCGTGTGGAGTATGGAAATAGATACGGGTGACTGATGCTGATGCAATTTGCTCTTACCAAATGGAGGCAAAGGGCCCATAAAAGGACTCTCTCTGCTCAGCATCAGCAGAGCTACAGCAGCATCAGTAAGGTCCTTCTCTAGTTGGAAGTGTCCTATTTGAGCTAGCTGTTGTAACACAGTGGAGCTTGAGGCAGTGCCTTCTGAAGTCATAGAATCATAGAATGGTAAGGTTGGAAGGGACCTCAAGGATCATCTAGTTCCAAGCCCCTGCCATAGGCAGGGACACCTCCCACTAGTACAGGTTACTCAAGGCCTCGTCCAACCTGGCCTTGAACACCTCCAGGGAGGGAGCAGCCACAACCTCCCTGGGCAACCTGTTCCAGTGTCTCACCACCCTCACTGGAAACAACTTCCTCCTAACATCCAGTCTAAATCTTCCCTCTGACAGTTTAAACTCATCACCCCTAGTCCTGGCACTGCAAGACCTTGTAAATAGACCCTCCCCAGCCTTCCTGTAGCCCCCTTCAGATACTGGAAGGCTCCTATCAGGTCTCCTGGAAGCCTTCTCTTCTCCAGGCTGAAGAGCCCCAACTCTCTCAGTCTGTCCTCATAGGAGAGCTGCTCCAGCCCTCTGATCATCTTCGTGGCCCTCCTCTGGACCCGCTCCAACACTTCCATGTCCTTCCTGTGCTGAGAACTGCACACAGTACTCCAGGTGGGGTCTGATGAGAGCAGAGTTTGGGGTTTGTTTTTTCCTTCCATTGGTTACTTGCAAAAAATATTTTAACAAAAGGAAATCAGAAAAGACAACATTGTCTGAGCATTTCCACCAGCTCCCTCTGTACCTTCATAGAATCATAGAATCATAAAATCAGTCAGGGTTGGAAGGGACCACAAGATCATCTA
Organism: Eubucco bourcierii; assembly: GCA_013396675.1. Taxonomy (NCBI): domain Eukaryota; kingdom Metazoa; phylum Chordata; class Aves; order Piciformes; family Ramphastidae; genus Eubucco; species Eubucco bourcierii. The sequence goes on from VWZE01018313.1 coordinate 172,123, forward strand.
GTTCCAACCCCCCTGCCATGGGCAGGGACACCCCACACTAGATCAGGCTGTATACAGCCTCATCCAGCCTGGCCTTAAACACCTCTAGGGACGGGGCTTCCACCACCTCCCTGGGAAACCCATTCCAGGGTCTCACCACTTTCATGACGAAGAACTTCTTCCTAACATCCAGTCTGAATCTACCCACTTCTGGTTTTGTTCCATTCCCCCTTGTCCTATCACTACCTGACATCCTAAAAAGTCCCTCCCCAGCTTTCTTAAGATACCAAAAAGCCTCAATAAGGCCACCTTGGAGCCGCCATCTATTCAGACTGAACAGCCCCGAATCCCTCAGTCTTTCTTCATAGGAGATGTGTGCCACCTGTCCCCATAGTCTTGTGTGTGTCTAAGTGGTGCAACAGGTCACTAACCATCTCATTTTGGATTATGGGTGCTTCATTCTGCTCCTCATCCCTACCTTGTAACTCAGGGGCTGGATATCCGGCAAAAAACTGGTCTTACTACTAAAGACCGAGGCAAAGTTTTGAGTACTTCAGCCTTTTCCTCAGCCTTGACCACTATGTTCTCTCCTGTATTCAACAAAGGCCACAGGTTTTCCTTAGTCCCCCTTTTTATTGAAATAAACTATTTCTTATTCTGATAGCTGAAGCCAAATTAATTTCCATCTGGGCTTTGGTCCTTCTAATTTCCTCCCTGTATATTCTCACGACAACCTTGTAGTCTTCCTGGGTGGCCTGCCCCAATGACCACACCTGTTCTCCTTAAACTCTATTCAGCCAAACCAGCCTTCTTTTTCACCAGCTTGTCTTTTGGCACATGCAAGCTGCTTGTTCCTGTGCCTTAAAAACTTTCCTCTTGCTCAGTGTCCAACCTTCCTGGACTCCTTGCCCCTTCAGGATTACCACTCAAGGAACACTGTTGTCCAGTCTCTAAAACAGGCCAACGTTTGCCCACTAGAAATCCAAGGTGGCAGTCCTGCTGGCCCCACTCTTTACTTCTCCAGCAACTGAGAACTTTATCATTTCATGATCACTGTGACCAAGACGCCCCTCAATTGCTACATCACCACAAGCCCTTCTGTATTTACAAACAGCAGGACCAGCAAGGCACCTTCCCTAATTGGTTCCATCACCAGCTGTGTCAGGAAGTTATGCTCCACACATTCTAGCAACCTCTCTGCTGTGTCATATTTCCAGCAGATGTCAGGGAAGTTGAAGTCCTTCACATGAACAAAGGTGAGATTTCTCCCAGGTGCTTAAAGAATATATTATCTGTCTCTTCATTCTGATTAGGTGGTCTATAACAGACTAACCAGGATATCTGCCTTGTTGGCCTTCCCCCTAACTTTTACCCATAAACACTCAACCCTATCTTCACCATCGCTGACCTCAGTACAGCCAAAACACTCCCCAACATACAAGGCCACACCACCACCTCTGCTTCCTTCCCTATCCTTTCTGAAGAGCTTGCAGCCATTCACTGTACCAGTATTGAGATTGGGTAAGCTCATAAAATGGAGATAGGAAATTTCTCTCCTTAGTGGAGTTTCCTGCTTACTTGCACCCCAGATGAGTTAAATGGCAGGGGAATAGAGGGGTGAGGCTGGGCAAATGGAGCCTCTATAAAAGCAGGCAGAGTTAGACAGCAAGTTTTCCTCTCAGTAGAGCTCATCTGGCAGCTGGTTGGAGTTAGCTGTAGATGAGAGAGGCTTTGTTGGTGTTGTATACCACCTACTTTTAAATACAGCTCAGTGGGGAACTTTGTTGAGTATGGGAGGGGTTTGGCTTTTGCTCATCCTCTCTTTGCAGATGGAGTCAGGCTCTTCAAAGAACAAAGTTAGTCTTCTTATTATCTACCCTTTGGCATTTCTGCATGAATCATCAGTGTACTTAGTTGAATAGAGAACACTTATCAAGTCAACCACAGGATTTTGCAAACCACCTTAGCATCGTTGTAGGTATCTCAAACACACCTACTCTTTCTTGAGGTGCAAAGGAAGAAAATGCTAGAAATAGGTAAATGATCTCCTGTTGGCTCTGTTTGTTGTTCTGTGCAGTGAACCAAGGGAAAACCATTGAAGTTGATCAATATCCTGCTATATGCCTCCTTTCATATTTTGAAAGACAGAGACTGGAAAAAGATGGCAATATGATCTGATCTAGAGGATCTGCTTGTGAGAAGAAACTGAAAAAAAGTGGGAAATTGAATGTGGGGCTTGTTCATTGAGTCTGTAGACAGATGTACACACACAAGCAGCATTTACAGCAATCAGGAGTAAGTGATGAGTTTGCTGCTATTAGATATTTTTTGCCAAGTACAACAAGGTTTTGAGAAAGCATGAATCTTTCAGCAAGTAACAGAAACATTTACAGTTTGGAATATGCACTGGGGTGGGGGTGGGGGAATGAGATATTATGGAAGAGATGACCCTTGAGATAAATCACACTGAAAATCAAGGAAGCTAGTTTCTTTTTTCTGCTTCTTTGCCTGACCTCCTGGAGGACTCTGCATAAGACTTTTCCCTTCTAACCTTGAAGTTTCCCATTTGGTTGGCACCCACAGTGGAAGGACCTTCTCTGTGTGTACAGTATCTAGGACAACTAATCTTTTGATTTTGACTGTAGTCTCTAAAAGTCCCTCAAAACAAAACCCAATCTTTGTAGTCTTGCTTTTCCTTGGGGCTGGTAATCGTTTTCTCTCCTGGGTAAGCTGCTGGTATCTTCCTCTAAAACACCTATTCTGGTCCCCGCCTCTGCTGTCTCCCCAAGTGCAGACAAAAGTAAGCCTATCCTTAGAGAATTTAAAAGCACTTCCTTTTGAAAAAGGGCCATGGACCTGGGAAAACCACATGATTTCAGAAGCAGAAGGAATTTGATGAGGAGGGATTCCTGAAAGACCACTCCTTACACTTCTTCAGGAGAGTACCTAGAGAATGGTGTAAGCTGCCTGCTGTACTCCAGCAGGAGGCTAGCAGAGAAAGAGGTAAACAGCAGGTAATTTGGGGCATACACTCCTTGATCATCTTAGTGTCACCACCTGTGGATGTCAGATCCAAAACTTTATCTGTTAGCCACTAGGCCATCTTGGTTTCCATGGACCTCTGTGGGACACCAGATTATTATCTATTAGGATAGGTCCTGTCTTTTCTTCCTAGCCTAAGGGTTTGTTTTCATGCAAAGAGAACTGGACTGTGCTGAGGAGAAATTTCAGAAGCAGCAGTGGGCAGAAGAAACAAGACATTTCTTTTTGAGAGATTTGGTATCAAATCTTGGGCTCTAAAGAAGTCTGCAGCAGGGGATTAAGGGCACATCTGAGCCTTTGGAATTCTGACCATGCACAGTCTTTGCACACAAGAAGGCACAGGCCAAGACATAAGGTGGTCCTGAGAAGAAAACTCAAACTCAAGCTTGCCATCCTAATGTGGGCCTGTATGTTCCTATTATGAGTAGTTCAAGGAAAAATGAGCATGCTAAAGCTCTGCTTGGCAGACAATGAGCAGAACCCCTGGAACAGCCTGCAAGAGGCTGTAAGGATCAAGCACACTGGCAGCAATAGAGAGGTGGAAGAATAGACCTGTGTTTGGAGGATGAATCTCCTACTGTTTCCAGAGACAGTACCTCAGCAGAAGCGATTGGAAGAAGCTCTGTAAATCAGAGATTGAGCTGGTTTCCCTTCTCCATGCTACACATTTTGGTGGCCTTAAAAGACCTTTAGGAAGTACAGGACATGGGTATGGAGGTAGAACATTTTTCTAGTGCTGGAAATATTGTTCCTGCACTGAGCTGCTCTCATTCTCCACTTTCTTCTCCCCTCTGAAATGGAAATGCACAAGTAAGAGTATGTATTATTTGCAGACTTGCATGCAGGCCAGATCTTCTCATGGCTGAATTACCAGCCAGCCGCTCAGGCTGTCTCAAAGAAATGCTTTCTCTTGTGAAACTTTCCAAGCTGGTTTAATCCACCTTGGGTGGCAAACTCCATGTGCTCTTCCCTTGCTGGCACACACTTTGCATTCACCAGAGTCTAAATTAGCTGTGGGTAATTCCAACAATGATTTGGTCTGTGGAACTGATTCTCAGCTGAATGCGTTGTGCTGCATGGGTCCACTCTACCTGGGTAGTCTCTCATTCTGTGGGAGGGGGGAGAAAAAAGCCAAGAAGGAAACAGGGAGGAAGCCAGTTCTTTGGAAATATTAATGTATCCTCTTTCACCAAGGCAAGGGACTCAGTGACTTGACTCAGAGATTCCTCAACAGCTGTATCACAGGAGGACACCACAGCTGGGGATTCCTGGCAGGATCAAATGGATCTGTGCTCTTGTCTTCTAGACAGGGTTGTCTCTTCTTTGTTTCCCCTATCTCTTAAGTGTCACATACACTCACAACCCTCTTATGGGATGGTTTGCAGCTGTATCTCTTTGTCTATAGGGTCAAGGACACTCCTATGAGAGAATTCAGCAGAGGGTGCTATTACACATAGGCATTTACATTTTTCCTAGCCTAGAAGAATGCAACCTTTTCAGCGGACACTGAAATATTACCATTTTTAATGTGCCGGCTCCTTTTCTGAGTGGGGAGCTGTAAAACCTAGCAGTGTTTTGAGTCTTCTTCCCCTCTGTTTGTTTGAGGAGCTTAATTTGGACTGTAGGGTGGTTTTGTTCATTTGTTTGGTTGGTTGGTTTGGTTTGGTTTGGTATAACTGACCAACAAGAATTGATTCTTGCTGCAGATTTCTTCCCCACACCTAAGCCCTTAATGTTTTGGGAGGAATTTACTGATTGCCTCTGTTACAGGTTTGCTGTTAATAGCAAAATTAATTTGCTTTGCATTTTTAACCTGCATGCCATGGGCTGGGTCTCTCCTGTGGCAGAAAACATCCGCATTATCTATAGCTCTGTAGAAAGAAAGAAGTTTTAGTTACCCTTCACCACCACCATGAAGACCTGTGCAGTTGTGCTTGATCCTGGAGGAGCAGCTTCATCCATAGACAGCTGAAGGAGTTACAGACAGGCTGCAAGAACTGTCCTTGCTGCAGAACGGGGACAAGCATCCTGAAGGAGAACATTTTTATTGGTTCTGCTTTCCCTGAGAAGAGGAAGAAGGTGGCATGGATGGTGCTGAGGGACTGCTGTTCCAGTCAGCCAGGGCAATTTGACAACCACAGCATGAAGCGTGTTGCAAGCAGCTTTCAGGCTTGCAACAGAGACCTGTTTGTTTCCCCTGTTTAATTTGGGAATCATGCATCCAAGCACACTTGGTATGTCTCCATGCATACGCCTATACTGCAGCCTATTGATTTCCTTCACCCTTGGCAAGGCTATCACAGCAGATTTTGGCTTTGCCAGTAATCTCTTGAGCTGATGAGACTAGAAATTCAAATGAGAGCTAAACTCACTGACTCTGCACTGCCCACATGATGGCTGCTGCTTTGGCTCTGATCTGGAGCAACTCAGCTGTCTGTTTGGGTAAGAAAACTTTGGTACAGGGCAGGAATGACTGGTTCCCGTCTGTGCTCTGTGTCTACAGACAGTGTGCATGAAACTGGTTCCAAGGATTTGGCTCTACAAACCAGATTTGGAACACGAGTACATCTCCCAGAGGCCACATAGGTACAGGCTTCTTTTTGCTGCATATCTGGTTTTAATCTGGAAGCAAGCCCCTGGAAGCAGCCACCTGGCTCCTCAACAGTATTGTGTGCTGCCTAGTAATGAAAGAAGATACTGGATCCATTTCACCCTCTTCCTGTGCGAGAACCAACCAGAGGAAAGATGAGTTTCTGGTGAGGAAATAAAATATATTTTTTCAGGATGGCTTTTTTTACCACCATATGGCTTTACTAGCCACCCCTGCAGTACAAGTTTTGGTGCTTCAACCTATGGCTTCTGCAGAGAGCTAGTTTATGCTTGCGTAAACATTGTGTGCAACATTATTTTCTCCAAAATTTTCAACTTGGAAGTGCTGTCAGTCATCATGGATTTTCCTGCCCCAGACAGAAGTAACCATAGCAAATGAAAATACAGGCAAATATGTGTTTGCATAAAGGTGAGAAGTCTTGTCCAAGTCAACAGATATGAAGGCACCAGTAAATTCTGTTCCAGGATTAGTATACTAACCAGAACAGATTTTTCCATATTACTTCATAGCTTGAAAGTCTGCAGAAAACCAGCACCCTGAGCCATCACTAATACGAGGAGAACAGTAATCCTAACAGTACTGGAAAGTTTATTGGCTTTTAAGTGAATTTATTAATTTCTAAGGAGAATAACGATTAAAAATAAAACCAAGTTCTACAACAATAGTCCTGTCTGACAGATATTTTTCTATCTTATCCTACCTGGGAAGGGAACTTACCTTATTTTTAAGTATTACCATATAGTCACTTCTTTACTTCAAAATGCTTCCAAAGAATAGACCTGAGTTAACCTGTCCTGTGTGTGGGTGAATTTCAAATACCTTTCTGTGTCAAGCCTTTACAAGAAATGTAAATTTTGTGGCATAGTGTTTAAAGTCACTGAAAAAGTTGCATAGATGTCGGTGTGATTTCACTGGAGGGAGAACAGGAGCTCCAACACTCAGTGCACTGGGATCTGAATCACTGCTGCCAGAGAGAGGTGAAAGTTTCCCTCTTTTATATGAGCCACCATACGATGCTGTCTGGCTCTGAAATGGTATCATGAAAATTGCAGGCATGCAGGAAATGGACCGATAAAGGTTGCTGTCAGTCAGAGTCATTAAACTCCCATTCTCCAACACACTATTACCTTTTCCATGTTTTTAGGAAGTCAGGATTTTGTATTCTTGAAGAGGTTACAGTGGCTTTTCTGGACAATATTGAAGTAAGTGCCTTTATCTATAACCTCTTTAGAACTCTGAAAGGTTTTGTTCAGTGAAGGAAAAAAAAATCATTCAATGAAATTTCATTTCATTCATAACAGGCCTCAAAAGGTAAAAAGTCTTAATTTGTTCCACTGATAACCACATAAGATAGGGAGAAACACAGGAAAATCCTGGCATTTCAAAATAAGTGAGGTTTGCAGAAGTTCTTTTTGAGATGCACCAATGTTTAAATTCACTGTGTCTAAGACCTGTATTAATGGAGAGGGTAAAGCTGGTATCAAATCTAATAAATTTTCTTTGAAAAAATTGGAACAACCAGCATGAATTTACCATGCACAAATCAGGTTTGACCAGCCTGATTGCCCCTTGTGACTAAATGACTATGTGGACAAGGGGAGAGCAGTGGATATAATATACCTCGCTTTATTAACCCTGTGGAGGCAGTCTGTCACAACATTCTTGTTATAAAGCTGAAGAAATCTGCACTTGATGAGCAAACCATTACGTAAAAAGAAAAAGTCTGAGATGCTGAGTTAAAAAAGTAGTATTCGATGGCTTGGTGCCCACCAATGGTGCTGGTAACTAAAGGAACACACCTCTGATATTTCTGCTGCGGTCAATATTTTCATCAGTGGCATGGATGATGACAAAGAATGAATCCTCATCATATTTACAGATTGTAGTGATTTAAGGGGAATGATTGATGTTTCGAATCAGAGAATGTTTGGATAAGTGGAGAAATTTGAGGGCTGGACCAACAGAACCTTTACAACACTCAGGAAAAGACAAGTACCCATAGAGCAGAATCACCCCTTGCATTGACACTGTTTGAGAAGAAATTGGATGAGCAGTTTCCCCAGAAGCACTTCAGTGTTATGATAGATGTCAGCTAGAAGATGTGCCAGCAGTGCACTGTCACTGTAAATAAGGCAAATTGCCTGTTGAGCAGCATTAGAAGCAAAGTTGGCAGAAGCTTGAAGGAAGTGGAGTGGGTTACATGCATTCCAACAAGGTTACACAGCTTAATCTTCACTGTTCTCTGCCTTAGCCTACCTTGGATGCTCAATTCTCTATCACCTGATACTAGCAACACTCCAGGTTTCTTCATGCAATGAAACAAGGCTGTAAGATCAAAGCTACCTTGGGTACCATTCTGTGGGTTCCAGTTACACCTATGGTTGAAATTGAGACACATTTATGTCTTGATTTGCTTCTGAGAGTCCCATCCTCTTCCTCTCTTACTCCTCCCCCACACCTCAAAGCCTGGAGTCAACACCAGCCAAACACCAGAAGACACCAGAAATGTGAGACAGCTGTTCAGATGCTCAAAGAAATGATCTGAGAAGAAAGAGCCAGGTGATGCATCCTGGGAAATGGATCTTGTCCTAAGAGGAAAATGCATTCGTCATTCAGATAACTTCTGCCACAGAAAAGCCATCTGGATAAACAAGGGCAGAGTTACACAATCATTGTGCAGGTCCTCATCTCTTCCTGGACAGTTGTAGAAAGGCAGATGTGGGGCTTCATCTGGGAGCGGAGAGGAGAATAGGAGGCTGTAGTGAAAGGAAGCATGGACTGGGATTCATGAGGCTAGCAGCCAAGAGGGTGACTGCTATTCCTCCTCTGTGACATCCTTTGTATCACACACAAGACTCGTAATTGGAAGTTTGTCAGTGAAGCTCTCAGATCAACACAGTCAAGTGACCAGGAGCCACAAAACCCAAGAGAAAATGGGAAATGGGAAGTCCACATGCAGACTCCCTCTTTGTCCAGTTTCTCCATTGATGAACTATCCATGTCTGGGTACCACAGCAGGACCCACTTTCTTCCTACTGCTGCTCAGCTAAGAGATCCTTTTAGTCTGCTGGAGCTACCTTGTGTTACCCATCCTTATACAGCAGCCCTGTGTCCGTACATCTCTCCTGGCTGCCTCTTACCCTGTTTTCCAGCCTTTCAGCTGGAGCTGAGAGATTTCCAGTTCTTTCCTTCATATCCTGTCTCTTGCAAAAGGAAGGAGGCACTGTGAGATGTTTGTTGGCTCAAGAAGGCAAAGGAAGAGTCAGCTGGAAGAGTGGGAAAGTGAAGTTCATTAGAAATATTTGTATCATTGTGATGATTTTCTACAAAGACAAGAAAGAGGAGGAATAAATCCTTGCTAATGATTCACAGATTGCCTTTTCTTCAATGTTCCTATTTAAAGCCCAAAATGGTAGGAGAAACATTAAACAAAGAAGGTCAAAGGTCAGCTGCATCTTATGGAGGTGCAGACATTTGAGAGTCATGTTCAGAGTTAGTTTTTCAATTTGGAACGTGTCAACACTGAAATCTGACTGATGGTTTCAAAAAGTGGATGAATCCTACACACCTCAGAAGTCATACAAGACTTGAGCCCTGTACAGATACCAATCCTCCTCACTCAGGAGCAAAGTCTCTATACCAGGCTGAGAAGCCATAGCAAGCTGTGTGAATTCACAGATTGGGCTGAAACCCTCATACATAGTGGAATATTTTTTGAGAACAAACTTGGAAGCTAGCTTGAATATCACAGATCTATTGAGCAGCTGAGATAACAAGAACAGACGCAGGAGAGTTAAGGGCAGGAGGAAATGGGTGTACAGTGTGTGCCATAAATTACAAAAGGAGAGTATGCAGGATGTGCATGGGAGACTGAACACCATGAGCAAAGGTCAGGACCAGGCACTAAAATGAAAAGGTACACGTGTGATGCAGTAGAATCTCTAACTTAACCAGCTTATGGGAACAATCCACAAGGAGATGGAAAAGGAAATATATTTTTATTTACTTTCACCTCCCCCCCTCCCAAATACTGTGGGTCATTAGCTGGAACAAACTCTGTAGATAGCTGAACAGACTTTATAGAGACCAAATTTTACATCCCCACTTTGAGGGTGCTAGTTAAAGCTGTGGCACCTCAGTGGGCCACGGCATCTATAGAAATTAGTATTCTCTGTAGGACAGGCCTTGGATACCTGGCTGCAGTGTCTGCTTCTGTGAGAGAAAGCTGAAGTGGTTACTTACCATAAAAACGAAGGCAGCAGAGTGCAAGGGAGATGAGATACTAGGGTTGGCTTCTGAGATCCATACATTTCCTTCTAGCACACAGAGAGATGCTCTAGGTAATCCCTCACTTTATCTCTTCCCACATTCCCCTAGAGAGCTGGATGCCTCCGGAGAGTGATTTAAATTCCTGCTCTTGCCTCATGCACATTTATGCTGCAAAAGCTGGATCAGCTCAGGGCTGTCAGTGTGGCTTCAGTAATGTCAGTGCAGGTTCCTCTCCTTCTGCCCAGGGGAAGAGCTGTTGAGTATTCAAAACAGTAACTTATGCTGCAGAAAATGTGGACATCAGTTTTTATTTTCACTGTTTAGGCCCCCTGTGTCTCGTGACATAGTTCCTCTACATAAACAGCAANAAAGCTTTCTTGTTCAGAAGAAGATGTAGAGCAAATACTTTGAGATGCTCTGAAACGGTTTTAGAAACCATGGAGTGTTGTAGTTGTGAACTCTTACCATGTTTGTATGTAAAATATATTCATACAGGAATGTGAAAATTAATCTTTCAGTATTTAGGCTGTTTCTTAAATCTCAGGATTTCGGTTTTTTCCTGACTGAAGATCTGGCCTTAAAAAACAAACAAACGAACAATATATATATATATATATATATATTTGTGTAGATATAAATAAATGCTTTAAAAATAAAAGCCAGAGACATGTTCCCAGTTTTGCTGCCATAAGAAATTTACAAACAATGACTGAATATGACCAGTCCTCAAACTAGAAGGAAAAAAAAAAAAAAGGAGCTGCAAATTTTTAAATTTATGTTTTCCCCCTTAAACCCTTCAGCCAGGGTTCAGTGGTTTGGTGGATTTTGTGCTCTATGAGGTTTGTGCTTTTCCAAAGTGTTTCTCTGAGGCATCAGCTCACTTGCAGAATGGCAGACTAGGAAACCCAGCATATTTTCAACAAGCACTGTGGTAATCTGAACTCCTGGATGAATCTAGCCCACTCCCCTCCTCCCTACCACCCTGCTCGACATATTTAAAATCTTTAAAGATCTTCCTTTAAGATACCAGGGCTTCCCATTGTGCTAACTTTTATTGGATTTCAGGTGCCATTTAGTCAACCCCCTCAGCTGTTTGAATTCTTTAAATGCTAGGATCATATTTCACCTGATCTGGCACCAAACCATGTTCGCTATCTCACCCCAAAATTAATTAAACCATAAATTTTCAGAATAAACATGCAGCATCCACTATCACTGAAAGAGTCTGGGCTTTGTTGAGCAAACTGTTCCAAGAACAAAGCTGCCTCTTTCTCTTTCTTCCCACCCTGCACTTCACTTGATGTGTATCAGCAAATACAGTAAATACAGTACCATCCTTCCCAGTTCTTGTTTTGCTGTTGTCACCATTTTATAAACTCAGGAGAAACTGCAACAGATAAACAGGGTGAGATCTTGGAGAAGAGCTTTAGCACTACTAATAAAGAGGAGCAGTTCTCCAAAACGAGTACAAGTATTTTCTTTTTTTTGCAAGCAGCCCTGGAAAGTGTTGATTTAATTTGCCCATTACCTCAATTTTTCATCTTTATAATGAAATTTTCTTTATGACACTGCTAGTGGCTAGTTAAAAATCCATTAATGAAGAAGAGATGATTAGCTAATGCACCCAAGGAGATCATTTAGGTATGCACAAAATGGTTAGTGACATTCCTGTGTCTATCTCAGAACAAACAGTCTCCTTCTAAACTCTATCTCACAACTGTGAAACTTAGGCTACGATAACATTTTTTGCAGCCTGGAAGATAACGTTTTCCATTCCAAAACACCTCCTAATTGAAAATACTGAAAAGAAAATAACTAAAACAGGGATTTCCGTTTTCCATTCTGGAGTCTCTCATAGTTGAAGAAAGCTTACCCCTGAAACTTGCTTGATTTTAATCGCAGATAAGTGGTTGCTCCAGTTAGAAAGCACTACCTCTTCCCACATTGCAGGACTGAGAACTCCTCCACTTCACTGACATGATTTGAAGGAGACTTTTATCCTCAGGTGTCCTAATTCTATCAGAGCCCCAGAAGAAATTGGATGGTTGTTTGATTGGGAGACGTGTAAGTCACTGCCTGGTTGCTACAGGCAGTTTAACCGAAGGTGGCATTTTTATTCCTTGAATCAACTGACAGCCAACACCCTTGCCTGGTATTCAAGATTGCTGTGGGTTGATACATATAAATCTTAGCTCCTGACCAGCTCCTGGTCTTTAGAAATTCTGTAGCACAATTGATTGCAGCTTTCGTGCAAATGCTGGTGTCTCATCTGTATCCCAGCTCTTCTGATTTACACTCTTCTAACTCAAAGCCTCTTTCCTGTTTCAATAGGATGCTGTGCTCTTCTTCAGCTCCTAAGCTTCTGTCTAGTGCAGATAAGCATTTCTCTCTAGCCAAAATAAAGTGAGTCTTTCATTTATTCTAGGGTGTTTTTGATGAATAGTGACACAGAACGTTGAATGTGGTGTTTGCATTTGCTGAGCCTCACATCTTTCATCCCAGGTGAAATCTGAACTCCTGTGCTACAGGATCTTGACTGTGGACTGAGATCCTCAGGGTATGGGGCCTTAATTCTACACTTGCCGCTGCCAGGATGCTCAAGTCAGCCAAAGAGCTCAAGCGTAGAGCCAGGTGTCAAGATCAAAGTGTCGTCTGATGCGGTACGTTATCACTATCATCTGCTGGCTTGGTTCTGCTCAGTCCTGAGGTTTGCATGGAGAGCCTCCCAGCTCTGCTAGCAAACTAGCAATACGACGTCTTTATGAAAAACATAACAAGAACAACCTCTTCTCCAGCATGTCTGTTTCTGCTCTTAATCGGGGACCTTAAAAACAATACTGGAGGGGAGAGAACACAGAAGTTTTTATACCAATTATTCCTTGAAACTTTGGAACTGATGATTCATGCCAGGTCTGAGTTTTCCTTGAAGGATCCTGCAGGCTGCTGTCTACCGCACATTTTTCACCTGTTGCCATAGACAGACTGGTGAACAACTGTGCGCTGCAAAACCAGAGACCCTTGGTTCCTAAGGCATTTATCAGCCCTAATTTAGACAAGAGCATTTCCCTTCACTTCGGACTTTCCCTCCCCACAGCATCTTCTGCCAGGATGTCCTGCTGCCTGCTGGTACTAATGTGGCTGAAATACCCCTCAGGATTCCTCTTGAGGTCGGGAACTCAGCCTCTGGATCCTCTTCAGTTCTCCTTTCTAGCCCCTGAAACTGGATGTTGCCAAGTGAATTTTGATTCCCCATCTCATTCTTCATATTTTCCAAAGTCATCTCTCACTGGCAAAGAAATACTTGGAGAGGAGAGAAGAGGGAAGAGTCCAGGCCTGGACCGTCTCTTTCCCTCTGTAATTTCAGACACTACCTCTCATCCCTGCATTTTTTTTTTTTTTCAGTCTACTATGATGTGCTACATCCCAAGCTGTTGGACTTCCCAGCCCAATGTGTTGAATTGTCCTCAAAATTTGGGGGATTTTCCTTGCCCTCCATAAGGATTTTTTTCCCTCCCCTGTTTTACTCAGCTAAACCTTCCTTGGTCTTTCCCCCTTTCTGTCCTGTTTTCTTCCCAAACTCAGAACCATCTTCCATGGAGACACATCCTGGCCCAAACTGTATTGCAATTCCCTGCTTTCTGCTACCAGTCTGTCTAAGGAAATCTATATATCTCACAAACATTCTCAGTAAAATGGCTCTCAAGAGAATATCTTTTGACTCACATTTCTCCTCACTGAAATTCACTCCAGATCTTGCAGATTTGGTAGCTGGCAAGCATGGGGTTTTTCCATACTCATTCATGGCACTTTTTATTGCTTCCTTCCTTTCCTCATCATATTGTGCCCAGTGAGCTTTTTAAGGCAGATCAGCATCTCATTGTTTGTCGGAAAAACAGGTGACTTACTGACTTTCCAGATTTGTGCCATTAATCAAGTTGTGTCTAGTTTGACTGAAGCCTTCTTTGAGGTCTCCCAACTCCTATTAGTTTTGCTTTGTGCATTGTTTTACCCAGGCAGAAAATACGAGACATCCAGGACATCTGGGTTTTAAGAATCCACTCTGTAGGCCACTGTAGCCTTTTCTACATGCAAACTTTAACCTTCTCCAGTGGTGTCTACTAGAGTTGAAGTGCCTCAGGCTTCAGGAAAAAGAAAAAAGGTTAAACACTAGATGAATCCTCCAGACTACTTTCCCGCTGAGATACATACAGCATAAATGGATGGGGCAGGTGGGTAGTGGATGTATCCTGCAAAAGGCTGTGCCTCAGACCTGGTCTTCTGGGGTTGTCATGTGCACCTAAACACTCCTCTCTGAGGCTTTGGTCCAGCTACTAGCGAGGAGCAGTGAGCCTGGGACAGCTTCTCCTGTCCTCTCTTTCTCAGGAAGTGTTGCTCATTCTTCTCTCATTCATCTAACTCTCTGTAACCACACATTACCCTTTTCCCAGACTCGTACCGCAGAGCTGTGTATCTTTTACCAGATGTGGCCTTAGTGTGAGTCTTCTATCCTCAAATTGCTGAAATGCCTGATTGCTCACAGGACTGGCACTGGGTAATTTAACAGGTTGTTTTCAACAGTGAAGGATGAACAGCTGATCTTAGCACAGCCCGTTTCTTTGAGCAAGAAATTAAAGTGTTACTACATTTTGCATTTCCCTAGCAACATAGTGAAAATGATAGTTTCTCTGCTGATTCATCTGCTTTTACAGTTTTGGGTGTTATGTTTATTTTCCCAAAGTGTTTTTTTCTTTCCCAGACTCTACCAGGTCCCAAGGTCGGAGCTGATGTCTGCACTCCGAGTGCATCCTGTTTGTCATAGAATCATTTAATTGCCATTTAGGAGAACTTATGCAACTGACCTTTAACACAGCAGTCTCCCTGCTGCATTTAATTCTTTATGCTGATGTACGAAAAGAAAGGAAAAAAACTTACTTTTGGCTAATGGGGAAGTCTTCCCACAGAGAAGATGAAAAAGGCAGGTGGGGTGAAGGAGTTGATGTTGTTCAGAGTGATGGACTTGGTTTGGATGTTCCTTGCTTCCAGGGGAAGCTACAGTACTAATTGCTCTGCACTGAGAGGCAGAAGTTTTGAGTTTGTTGGCTTGTTTTTGTTTGTGGGTTTTTTTTGAGGGGGTGGGGTTGTTGTTGGGTTTTTTTGTTTGTTTTATTTGTTTTTTTAATGGGGGAAATTAATGATCTTACAAGCAAATTCATTTTATTTCTATATCACTGCATAGCAGTTGCATAAGTCCACTTCTCTAATCTCAGGAAACCTGTCCAAAGTCAGTGTTAGGATTTGGGAATGGTCATAGCATGCAGGGGAGGAACTGGACTGCTCTCATGTGTCTGTTAATACTCCTTTCAGCCCATGATTTTCATGGATAATCACATGGTTATGTCTGACACAATCTGGCAGTGGACTGCCTGGGTTGTCAGTCTGGATCCAGAGTTATAGGATGCTGCAATCCTTTTCTGACTAGATGGCCATAGTTTTCAAAACTAGGGAATGTCTGATATTGAATTACAGGTACATTATGTCCCACTTTCTAAACAAACAATGAATTAGGTGAAGTGAGGAGAGTCTTGAATACTGGACACTTGTGCTCATCCTTGTGAATTGACTGTGAAATTCAAGTCATAAATAGCAGACTGACCCTGAGGCAAATGGCAATATTTAAAACAAATCATAGCTCAAGATTTTCAACAATGAAAATCCTCTATTATACTCCAATAACACTCCATTTTGCTGCACATTTTGTGTGTCACAGGCACAGAAGCTGCTGAAATCCCTGCACCGAGGACTTTGTGGCTTCACTTTTGTTCTCTAAAGTTTTGAGATGCAGATTGAATTCAGAGCTAACGAATGTGGTAGAGTTTAAATAGGAGTTCAGGAACTCTTCATATGTATCAAAGGCAGAGAAATGACTCCTTAGGGAGAAAAAAACCCCACCACTTCTCCTTCCTTATGGAAGTCTACTGAACTATATGAAATACAACACACTGATACCCGTATCTGTTGCCATGACCTGAATAACCCATAAGCAACTTTCCCTAAAAATGGTCTCCTCTCTGACACCTTTTGCTTGCATCTCAGCACCCTTACCTCTATATAGGTAAGAGCAGGTAGAACATAGAGTGAAGCACACTTCTTACTAACTAAGAAGCCCAGATTTTCTGCTCAGGCTGCTGAAGACAGGGACATATGCACCGATATTTTGTTCATTTGTGATGTGGCTTCTTATCCCCTGAGAGCTGGAGACACAGTCTATTTATCATCAGTCACAAACAAACAATGTGTATTTTTAGCTTCTCCTTGCAGAGAAGATAAAAAATAGTTTGAGTTAGCATGACATGACTTAAGGTGGGGACTCTTATTATTTTTTTTATTTGTTTAGATAATTGGGTCACCGGAAAGCACTCCTGTGAGAACCACTCTTATTCCCAGAGTTCCAGAGAGGTGAAGGGAAGGGAGAAAGTTGAGTCCAATGCTAAACTAAAACATCCTGTGTAAAAAAAAAAAAATTGTCTATGTAGCACTAATAGTAAGGTAATTTAGAAGGATGGTAGAGAAGTGCATCCTTAACTCTACCCTTTTTCATTAAGTGTCAGTTCCTTAAAATACATCATCTGTACAACCTGGCTTCATCTTTGACAGATAACAGCATATACAACTTAATGTGGTGTGCCCCACGCTTTTTAAATCTGGAGTTCATATGACAATTCCTCACTGTGCAAATGGTCGACATTTTACAACAAGTACTTAGATTTAGAGGGGTTTAATTGTTTTTTTTTTTTTTCACTTTCAACTTTTCATTTGGTTCTCACAAATGTTTTGATAAAAATCTCTTTTAATCTGTAATCTAATTACATGTACTATGTTTCCATGCATAGTTTGTGGTTTTTCAGCTAGCAGCTTTAGACTCCTGCAGCCAAGAAGAATTTCATCACAGAAAACTCACCAGCCATTTTGTAATTATACCTGATTTAATTAAGAATCAATTCATTTATTGAAAAAAATCCCTCTTCTATTGTTTTTTGAACCTGGTGGTGGGATCTTTCTGTGTGTGGCAGCAACCTCAAATAATTAGCCTGGTGCCAAGTGAAGACTGTTAAACCTCCATTATCCTAACCATCTGACTGGATGGAGAGGGAGGATGTTTTGTCAGTAATTTTTGTCTTGACATGTTGCAAAAATGGCTTCTGAAACTTTATATGAAGGTAAATGTGTTTGGGCTTGAGCAATATTCCCCAACAGCCTGTCCACTAAGTAGCAAATCTGCAGTATGGTCAAGACTGTACCATGCAATGTGATCCCTCTGTCCTGATCCTCTTACTGCTGTGTTAAAGGGTTAAGGATATCAAGTGAGATCAAGTGACCAATTCTCTTTGTGGCAGCACAGGAGAACATTTATGTATTTGTGTTGTTCTGCTTTGGAAAAACACCAGTCAAGAAATGCCATCTCCCATGTTCCCATCCTTTCAAACATGGAATGCAAGAGGTTTGAATGAAGTGTCCATTCAGCTTCCGGACAGTCATCACATCTAGCAGATAGCACAGCACAGGTTCAGAAGTATCTTGTCCTTCCACCAGCTTGTGTCATGGGCATGGCACAAATAGCTCAATCCCTCTCTCCCAGCTGTTCAAAGTTATCATTCTGAGCTCCTTTCTTCTCTGCTTCTCATCCACTTTCTGTTGCCACACATCTGGCTTTGACCATGTAGCCACTTCTTGGATCTGATTCCTAGCAGCTGTCTGCTGCCAGCTCTTTCCCACAGAGGACAGGAATGGAATCCAAAAGGCAAGGGGAAATGGAGGACAATCTGGAAAACTCCACAGCAGGTGGACGTTAAGACAGAACTGAATCTCCACAGAATCACTACCTTTCTCCCTTCTGTCCACTCAGTTCCATGAGTGTCTGTCTCTTGAGTATTTGTCACTCATCCACTTCTCTATTACTTCTGAAAATGTAGACTGTCTCCTCCATCTCATTTATCTCTGAACAAGCACTTTCTAGATGCAGACTTCTACAGCAGGTTGTGTTACCACATGAATCACTGGGAGCACCTGCTGATGAACACAGCAGAATAGGTGAAGAGGTGAAAAATAACACATCCTGCTCAAACTATTATGACAGAGACATTTATTTCACTTGTCCAGTGGCAGATGCCAACTAGATGCAGCTGGAGAATTCAGTCCATGCAGCACTTCCTCTTTGTCTGAGCAGGAATATTTCATGGTTAGGATGTGCCAACAGCAGTGAGAGCATGCTGAAAAATGGAGGACACAGAACCTAGGAATATGTTCTGTGTGTCATGTGGTAACAACAGAACATCACATTCAGTCCCCAGGGCTGTCAAATAAAACCTCTTGCTGTCATTAAGGCAATCAAACTGCCTTCAAAAGCATCCAGTGACAAAGGACTTCATAAGACAGGAAGGCAAGAGAAAATTAGGTTTGACCAAAACCCACCTGGAAATTTGGAAGCCTTTCTGGTGCCTTTCACAGCTTTGGATTTAGTCTCCTTTCTGTCCTTTTGTGGGTTTGGTCTCATGATAAAACCCAGAACCAGAGAGCTCTGACCAGAGATAGATTAGCATCTTGTTTTCAGCGGCCTAAGACCAGGATGTATGGATCTGTTTATTTTGCAGATGCCAATAGCTAACACGACCATTATATCCAACACACAGTGCTCTGAATCTGCTGCTAAAAGAAGACAGACATTTTAGCAGTCTTATTATCAGCCCACATGCAGTGGAGATGGATCCTTGGTTTTTAGTTCACCCTTGCTCTCAGTTTTATTTCAGCACATTGTCCTATTAATGATCAAGCACTCTTTGAGCTGCATTTTATTAAGTTGCTTGGAGGCCCTCTGGCATCAGCAAAGTAAATATACTTGTGGTGATATTATTATTATTAGATTCAGGCTAATAAAAGGATAACAACCCAGCAAAAGGCCTTTAATCAGTCTTTGCTGTGTAGGCAAAACCAAAGCTTTTTTATTGTGATTTTTTTACCTCTAGCTACACAGGGTCCTGTCCATGTGAGTGGAGAAAAAATAAAAAAGATCATCAGTTGAGTAATTTACAAGGCTTTGTTTCTTTGATGAATTTTATTCCTTTTCTCTGTTACATAATTGGTTTGGAATTTCCTTCCCCTTACTCAGAATTTCACAGAAAGAACCGCTAACATTCAGTAATGAAACCTCTGCTGCAGCACTGACTTGCAGACTTGCCCACTGCAGAAAGCTCCCAGTTCTTGCTTAGTGCAGGCTGAAGGAGATGGTCGTCTGGTGGATCAAAGTAAAACCAGGACCAGCCAGAAACCAACGTCAAGTTGAAAACACGTGTGGGTAGCAACAAAGGAAATTCCCCAGGGTAATTACTGAATCTACTCAGTGCTTTGTTTGTCTGGAAAAACACAGCAAATGCTTCCCTACTTCATCAGGGCATTATGAGGATAACTTCCAGTAAAAAGTAGGAAACCAAGCACTCCTAGGAGAATGGTGACACACGAACTCCTTTGTAGACTAGAATGGCTTCATTTGCTCCCTGTTTTCCACCAGCTAGTCTGTGTCTTGGTGGATTCAGGAGTAACCCTTTCTTCCACCAAAGGGCTTCATTTGTGTAGCTCTGAAACCACCACGAGGAGAAAGAACAACCCCATGTTCCTGTATAGGTTGGTCATCTGTTGGAGACCAGCACAGAGGACAGGGCCCTAGGGATCCTGGTGGATAGAAGGATGATCATGAGTCAGCAGTGTGCCCCTGTGGTCAAAAAGAAGAATGGTTTCCTGGGGTGTATTAGAAGGGGTGTGGTTACTAGGTCAAAAGAGATTCTTCTCTCCCTCTACTCTGCCCTGGTAAGGCCACATCTGGAATACGGTGTCCTGGTCTTGGATCTCTTAGTTCAGAAAATATGGGAACTGCTTGAAATAGTCCAGTTCAGAGCCACAAAGATGATTAAGGGAGTGGAACATCTCCCTTGTGAGGAAAGGTTGAGGGTCTCTTTAGCTTGGAGAAGAGACAACTGAGGGGTGAGGGGTGATCTCATTAGCATTTATAATTGTGTGAATGGCAAGTGCCAGGAGGCCGAAGCCAGGCTCTTCTCAGTGATGTCAGAAAGGACAAGGGGTAGTGGGTGCAAGCTGGAGCATAAGAGGTTCCATGTGAGCATAAGGAAAAGCTTTCTCACTGTGAAGGTAACAGAGCCCTGGAGCAGGCTGCCCAGAGAGGTTGAAGAGTCTCCTTCTCTGAAGACATTCAAAACCTTTCTGGATAAATTCCTGTGTCACCTACTCTATGTGATCCTGCTCTGTCAGGGTGGTTGGACTAGGTGATCTTTTGAGGTACCTTCCAGCCCCTACTGCTCTGTGATTCTGTGAAATATCAGCACCTATGCTGCGCGCACATTTGAGTTCCTGCTTTCAGTCACTGACAAACTGGCTCTGCAGCTCCTGTTCTGGTAGTCACAGTATCCTACAAGGCTTGTGCATATTTGTCACTTTTTGGTATTTATTACATCTCACCTTTGTGATAGTTGTGCTTAGGACCACTCTGTACTGATAGTAAATATATTCACTCCTCCTAGGTTTTCTTTCACTCTGGGGATCACATTTTTGCTGATCCTGCTGATCAAACTCACATCTCCCTCCTTCCAGTCCCCTGGGTTTGTTTCCCTTTCACATCATCTCTGTTTTCTTTCTGTCTTCTTTTTTGTTTACATGGCTATTTGTTGGGCAGGTGACAGCTTCTGCTGCTCACCTGAAGAGAATTAATTTCAATTGCACACTGAATTTCAGTTTCACACCTTGATTTTGTCTCTTGTAAAAAAAAAAAAAAATTATCTGTGCTTCTGAGCAGCTCAGTACTCTCTGAATCTGTCCTGAACTTGGAAAAAGAAAACAAAAAAACAACCTTGAACATGTCTCTACAAATTATTTGCTATAATAACTGAGAATCAGTTTTAAACCTGCAGGATGTGCCAACATGGAGTTGGATGGACTGAGTCTCTCCACAGATTGTCTTGTTGAAGGGCAGTCCTAAGACAGAGAGGCAATACATCTGTGAGGATACATCTCCCTGGTCCCCTATGGGCTGTCTACATCCTCCTATCCCTGCTCTGAAATAATTCCCCACTGGCCTCTTGGCACGCCTGGGGAGGGTGTCACCTGGCTTCGTGTTGCACCCCTCTTTGGTTTCACTGAATGCTCTGCAAGGAGACCTGAAACCTCTGGAGTGTGAATGGGACTGGTTCAGCTCTGAAGTAAAAGCAGAGGTGCAAGGCTTTGCTATGAAACACAGCACAACCTAGAAGATGGTGTGCTTGCAGTGATGCGAATGCAGTGCAACCTGTAACTTCAGTTGAATCAGATCTGAAGGATCTGAGGAGCCTGTGGAAGAGCCCTCTTGAAGGACATCTTCAAGGGTACAGTGATTGTGTTTATACTAAGGTGTAGGAGAGATCCTGAGGTCAAATATGCAGTCTGTCCACATTACTTGTCTGAGGGAAGGCCTTGCAGCTAATCGTGGTACAATCTAGCTGATACTCCCAGCGCAGCAGCGTGAACACCCTCAATTTATACCCTACAGAAATCTGGACGTACAGTCAAATTATCTGGCAAGAAACTTGACAGTAATAACAGTCACTCCTGAAGACAACCAGTCATTGCTGCCTCAGAACCTAAGGGGAACTGAATTCTCATTGTGCAGTTGATCTAATCCTTACCATAGATCTGATCAACACAAAGTCATTCTTCTCCCTAGGTCAGACTGTGCTGACTCTCATGCAGCCTGGCAGGCCTTGGGCCCTGGAAAGCTGCATTAGCATCCACATGTACAAACCCACAAAATTAGAGCAGGCATGCAGGAGCTGGAATAGCCCAATGGGTCTTGAATTTGTTCTCTTCAGAAAGAACTCCAAAGCAAACTCTAGAAACTATGGCTCCTGGGGAATAGCATAAGGAACATAATCTGAGTGCTGAAGAGACCAGAATTATTATTTCCATTTTTTTTTTAAATCTTTGCTGTGTATCTGTGTGAAACAAAATAAAAGTTTAATGCTGAAAGGAGCTTGCAAGAGTATCTGTTGACTCTGTTTTCTTTCTTAGCACATGATGAATGCCATTGAACTGGGAAATTGAGAAAAGAAGTAGAAAAGAAGTCTACCCTACTTTTAAGTGAATCTCAGTGAAAATATGAGTCTGGGTGAACAATTCATATACATGTTGAAAGAGAAAAAACAGCTTCCCATCCACCGAAAGAATAGTTTCCCATCCACACTCCCCACTTCTGCTCCTATATTCATATTTCTCGACCTGGAATTTTCTAAGATACTCTTCAATAACCTCTCCCTCACTCTTTCAGAAAGACAGAGATGTTGTGTGGCTGCTGCTTTAAACTGAATTTGAAAAAATACATAAATAAAAAATTACATTTCTAAATATTTTACTACTATTTGCTAATACGATTTGCTAAGAATATGCATTCAACAACCAGGAAGAGAGAAGAAGAAGAGAAAAAAAAAAAAAAAAGTGATCTTCTAATTGTTCTGTTCCCTCTCATGGGCTAGAAAGCCTCACTCAGTAATTCCCACTTTTATACTTGTAATTTTGTGGTTGAACCAGCATGCAAATTTTAAGACAACTCCCTGCTTTGATTTCATCAAGTGTTTAGTGAATATCTTGCAGTGGTTAATTATCCTCATGCTGAAAGTCAGAGCCTTGCAGCTCATTTCTTAGTGTACGTTCTGACTTTGCGTTGCAGCAACTGAATCTCCTGCCTTTGCTGACTAGCTCAGAAAACTCTTCTCCGCTAAACATGTTCTTCCACTGAGTCTTCAGATTGCTGTAGGACTTGGAGCTTGTTAGGCATGTTCCAAAGATATGAGACAAGGCTGTGACTTGTGATCTGAAGGGAGAGCTGAAGAAAGCAAAAAAAGGAAATGGATAAAAAAGAGTGATGCATAAGTCTTTCACTTCACTGCTGGTCCTGACTTCTACCTTTGCTCTGCCTTGTTCAGGAGGGCTTAGGTTGAAGGAGAGGACGTTTCAGAATAAAAAGCTGAGTCCAAACCTCATGGGCACTTTGTCTCCTTTTCAGTTATTGAGGAGTTAAGCTCAGTCCTGTGTCTCCACTACACATTAAAGACTCAATCTGCTTACCTAATTTAGAATCTGGGATAGTTCCCACAAGCCAAATTTTCTCCCTGGAGCTGAGGCAACTTGGAAGACTGAGTCAGGTCTCAAGGTAAGCCTGGAGTGCCTAAACACTTTGCAATGTAGGAGCAGCTCTTCAAATAAGGAGTTAGTGTAACACTACATGCTGGCTATTGCTGTATCCCTCTGCAGTTCCGAATAAATGTGAGAGAGCATTCAAACTGTGGTTGAGGGCAGGAGGAAATTTTGTGACCTTTTTCTGCTTCTCCTGCACTGTAAGGTTTATCAGGGCCTGAGCAGTAGCTTTGCTTTCCATGACCTCCCTGTGACACTTTCACTTGTCTGCCATTGTGCCGTCCCAGTTAAACATTAGCAAAGTGTTAAACAGAGCCTTCTTGGTAGGTCAGCATGGGCCTTTTGGAGAAAAAGAAAAGGTATATACTGTCAACTATCTGAGAAAGAATTGGTATGAGTCAGTTCACCTAAAGCATGTGCACAGACATCTCATTTTTTTCCCAAACATATCTTTTAAGTAACATTAGCAAATCAGCAACTGAGTTGTCAGATGTAGAAGAATATTCAAGAAAAGTAGCAACTGTGTGTAAAATATTCCAATTAGCCTCAAACCAGCACACAGAGCTATATGTAGGTGGCACTGGGTCCAGTTAGTTGGGACTGACTGGTGTAACTCAGATCACAGGAGAAAATGGACAAAACACTGAGGGGTGTGAGGCAAGCTATGCATTGGCAAAGCTGCTTGGTTTCCAGCAATGGGGCTGAACAGTGGTGAAAACCTCCATGGGTATGATAGTCAGCCCCAGGTAGGAAGATGACAAAGTAGTCATTGCACAGCTGCAAGGGAGCCTGCTTTCACCATGTCTGAGTGAGAGGTCCTCTCCTGGCTGTACAGAAGCACTGGTCCACATCCTACAGGGACAAGAGCAGTTCAGAGGAATCTCAGAGCAGTATTTCCCTGCTTCATCCCTGCACACACTTACCCCCATCTCTCCTCAGTCAAGGCCACACCACCCTGTTGTGATGGTGGGCTTAGGTTTGTTTTGGGTGAGGTTTGACTCTAGCCTGTTGTTGCTAGTGTGACCTGAAACCTTAATGACCATTTCCTACTGAACTCAGTTTCCCAATCAAGTTGGACAGCAGGTAAACAGGAGGAAGAAAGCTTTAGCAGAGAGCTTTGCCAAAGCTCTGTTGGATCATCCAGTGAGCACTGGAGAACTTGGCAGGAGAAGAATCACAGGGTTGAATCAGGGTTATTCATTATTTGCTAACTACTCCTGACATTTCTCTTCTCATACAGACGCACAGCACTCAAAGTTTTTGCCAGAGGTTCCTCTACTCAGGTTCACATCTCGCTCTTTGTTCATTGACACAAACCTTGAAAGGGAAAAAAAAATTAACTTAATTGCTCTAGGATGGAGGGGGGAAAGAAAAGAGAAAAGTAAATTTTAAAACATAACTGCAACCCACAGAATATACAGGAGCTGTGGAATGGGGAAGGGTGTGCTTGAGCAAACGCTAGGATGTCAATTGGCCAGAGTTTCTACCTCCAAGGTCACTCAAGTGTTTTGATTGAATAATAAAATGTTGTGTGCCTTATCCTGAGACCTGGGAGGACTGAGAAACAGCAGGGGTGAAGGAGTAGCATAGTGGGAGGGAAAAGGAGGGTGTGGGAGAGCAACTCAGTCCTTATTGCTCTGAACACTGGAGCCTAGTCACACAAATATTTGCAGATCCTGGCAGTAGCATATGTAGCACAGAGAATGTGATCATCTTAAGATGGATCCCACGTTTATTTTTCTTTATTTGCTGGATGTTGCAGCTTGTTTTCCCAGTTTTCTACAGTTTTCCGCAGGAAGATGCCAGAATCATGAGCATTAACTCTATATCCCCCTAAATTTTCCTGCTGGCATCTCAGCTTAGGAAAAAAAACAAAAACCAAAACCCTTTTTTTTTTTTTTTTTTTTTTCCCCAAATAAATAAATTAATTAATGGAGATGGTCTAGAAGAGAAGTAAGTGCACAGGGGAACCTTACCACTAAGGACAAAGTTCTTTCCTGTGGGATTTCAAGAAAACATTCATAAAGGGACAGGAATTTTGATACTAGTATCTCAAAGAGAAAGAATCAGGTCTACTTGTCTTCCAAAATATCATTTCCCTTAAAAATGAAACCATCCTCCCTCTGAAAAACACCTTCTAACACTCTATGCAAGAAGGTGGTATTGAGGCCTGCTTGTGTACCACCAGCTATCTGCATCATGAATATAGCCAGCAATTTCTAAGATCAGAAAAATAAAAACCCAAAACCAACCAACCCCCCCAAAACCAGATAAATTAACCTTTCCTTTGCCACAATAAATATCCCAGATCCATAGACTTTTTTCAACTCTCTGATCCTGCAGTAGCCCCTGAAAGGCGAAACTTTCAGTGTCATATGCATTTCATTTGTTTAACCGAGGAGGAAAAACCTATTCTGTTAAGCCTGGACTGCTTAATCCAAGTTGAAAATCCCAAACTGAGCATGCTAACTGTAGATAACAACTGAACAAAAGCCTATAGGGAGATCAGAAATTAAATCCAGGATGCCATGTGGAGTAGCACTCCAGTGGTTTCATCCTCTCTGCAGATCCATCCAGCGTCAGTTGACTTCTGTAACTATCTCCACCTCACCACTAAAACAACCAAAAAGGTTCTACTCTTCAATGCTCCTGTAGTACAGACACGGTAATAAGGACATGTGATGCCATACAAACCATGGAAAAAAGTTTCTAGTTCTACTCTGTGCCCTTGGTGTTGCACAATGTTTTTTAATGAAGGGAAGAGGAGTTGTGTTTTTAAGGAAAACGAGGAGGTAAGGGACTTGGGACATCAGCAACCCTTTTGGTAAGTGAAAGTAAGTTAGGAGAGAGTTAAGAGATTTACTTTTGTGGACAAAAGGGCAGGGTGATTGAGGGTCTTTCCTTCTTTTAAAGTAACAAGGGCTTTCTCTATAAATAAAGTCAGGAAAAAATATGACATTTATCTTTTTATATACTTAATTTACATTTCTTTCTGTGATCACATAAATCGTGCAGCCAAGACCAGAAGCTATCAAGTAGTTCCCCAAAAGACAATACATTTGGTTTTGCCACCACTGCATTATAAACAGACCAGATCTGCAAAGGGAGTTGTACAGAGGTCTGTGTCAGTAGATACTGATGATTAGCACAGGCCAGCTGCTGACTGTGGGATCTATTGCTGTCCATGTGTGGGTCACTGCCTGAGGTATGATATCTCATCTGAGACTGAAATCTGAACTGATGGACTTGAATCAAGCTCCAGTGGAAGGTGTGATCCAAATATCTTCAAGTCTGCAGAAAGTTTCCAAAAGTGAATGGTGTTAGACAGCAGAACTGTTTGTGTAGGTCCAGGGTATAATGAGAGTGAAGAATTTTGCTCAAGTGGAAAAAAAAATGTTGCCTCTGTTTGTAAGAAGAGATAGTGCAGGCTCTCAATGTAAGCCTTGTGATCTTAAACCAAACCCAATGATTTCAGATTATCCTCTTTCCCCTGGAAAATGGATACAGGCCTGGGTAATGACTACAGCTCATTTTGGCTCTTTTGAAAATGATCATAATCCCACTCTAACTAAAAAAAGAAGCCTTCTGAACTGAGAAGAAACCTTGGATTACTCTAGTTGTGATTCCTCTGACTGTGGAAATAGGAACACTGTCCAGTTTTTTGTTACAGCTGTGTAGACTGATGGTGCTCAGCAACTACCTGGGTAAAAAACAGATTGCTACTCATGGGGTAGCGTGCCTAGTACCAGTATAAAGGCTTAGGATATTTGGGTCCACAATGGGCTCCAGAGGTTGGTGACCTAGCTCTAGTAGTAATTAACGCAGCTATATGGTACCAAGTAGTAGGAGGGGGTGCATAAGAGGAAGGATAAGTAGTGCTTCTACTCAAAATGGCCACCACGAGCACCTGATACTCAAAGAAACACCTCTAAAAGGAGATCACCTCACATTCTGAAATAAACCTGAGTTTTGATCTTGGTGCAAGTAAACACTGTCAACTATGGCAAATCTTCTGAAAATCAGAATAGATTCCAGAGAAATTGTGTTATCCATGGTATGTAGGACTAGTTTTTCTCCTGGTCTTTCACAGGAAACAGTGGCATGAATGGGCATGTTCAAATTAGAAAGCAGTAGAGGAGTTTAGGAGATAGGATAGTAACATGAGTAACACAGCTCCATCACACGCACAGTTGCATCAGCAACCACTTCCACAAAAAGTGGCTGACCTTGCTGGATAGCCTAAGACTGAGTCTTCAGAAGTAATAATAGTTTTAATATCTATATTGCAAATTGTCAATTATTTTATGAAATGCTTTGCAAGGAGCCACCTCACCTGGGTGTCGTTGGGTAATTTTTTGCTTTTAATAGTTGCTCTTGTTAGAGAGAACAGAAGCAGCAATGAATTCTTTTCTATCATGGTCTTTCTCAGCCTGTCCATTTTCCACTTCCACTGGTTCCTTGTCCTGCTGGAGAAACTGAGACCTATCCAAACTATGCCCAGTTAGACAACATCAGAATTAAATAATGGGTTTGGAAGAGGAACTGTCATTTTCTGTGCCCATATAAAGACCAAGTGTAATCTGAGGACGCTCCTTAAGAGCTCCTACAAAATAATACTGCTGCTAGTTGAAGGTCCATGCCACCACAGAGTACTCCTCTGTCTTTCTCTGCTTCTCTCTGGTTCATCAACCGCATGCTTTTTTTTTTTTTTGCACAGCCTGAACTTGCTTGCCGGAGGTCAAGCACCGATGCTTTTATTCCTGCCTCAGTCCTCCTGACTGAAGATATGATAAATATTTGCTTAAAATTAAACCCATTTTGGTCTGGAACTACAGCAACAAAACAATTTGGACACTGCAAAAGAGGAAAGGATCCAGCATGCCTTGCCTCCCTCTTCCCACCCCCCTCACCCTGGGATTCCAAAAAGACTCAAAGTATTTTGCACAATATTTGAAAATAAATATTGCTCATCCTTGAGCCGATAGTTTGGAACCCAGACAGGCTCAGGATTTATAACGGAAAGAATGATGCAAGCTTAACGCTATGTGAGCCATGTGTTGTTACCATCCAAAGACCAGCTCCCATCCGGTCTCCTTCTTGCATGAATGGTCATTTTCTTCAAAAAAATATTCCAGGAACTCAAGACACTGTGCTGATTAAGCCCTCCCTAAGGGATTTGAACCCCAACAGTGGTAGTTATTGTGCCTAGAAGGCCTAGAATGTAACAGGTAATGTTTTATTATAGTTATTCTTTAGATGCCTCTTTTTTCCTAGTGCAAAGATTTTACTTGAGATCAGTCACAGGCTAGAATAGAGATCTGGGGAAAGAAATTATTGGATACCATTATTAACTTGGAGGAAAGGACTGACACAGTAAAGTCATCCATCGTTCTCAGCCCTTTCTGAAGAGAGCTATCATGGCTTGCCCGCAGACCTAATAATCTTCATCATTTTGAAAGGGAAAAATCCCACAAGGGAAAATAAGGGAAGATGGAGGTATTGAACAAGCTGATCTATAAAGATAATTTGTTCCGTGTTTCTGGACTGTCGACTTGCTTAACCATTTGACTCATGAGAGTAGGATAATGCCAAAGTGTTATGGACTGGAAGTGCAGCTCCCTGCAGATAGGGACTTGCCTGGAGTTTGAGCAATTACCTAAGGGGAGCATCCTGTACCTGAATACCAAGCTTCCCATGGAACCATGCCCCAACAATCAGCTCCATCTGAGGCTTTCCCTGCCTGTGGCTTCATCCCAGCTGGTAGCTTAGACCAAGTGTGTCTAAGTGTACCACAGAGAGAGAGAACAGGATGAAGAAACGCCCCAGCACAATCCTCTCTCCTTTCTCTCCTCTCCATTCCATCCCACCCTACCTTGAGTCCAGCTGTTGGTTTTCCCACAACAAAGTTTACTGTGAATTCTGGGGAGGAAAGGAAAGACTGCCCCAGTTTTAGGGAGCAGTGTCACAAGTGAAGCCCTGTGGCATTCACAGCAGGGCACATGATCGTGCCAATGTACCAATTATACTTTATAAATAGCTGTGAGCAGATGTTCAGCCGGCAAGTGTCGGTTGAAGCCACTACAGCTTGCAGATGCTTGGTGTGGTCCTCCAGCCAAGGATTACCTCTCCCACAGCTCTGCTGGCAGTCAGCTCTGCTTCAAGCAAAAGTCATCTGGATTAGTTCATACCACCTGGATCAACTGCTTGAGTGGTGCCAGCTGACTTGACACTGCAGCAGACTGGGGAGTGCTCACATATACCTTTTGGTTGGTAGCAATCAGGGGTCAGACTTCTTCCAGGTAGCACAGCAAGGTCTGGAGAAGTGCATTTTGCCCTGGTCTGACCTACAGATACACTTAGAAGGGCAAAGTGCATGTTTTTGCATGCTCAGAAGACCATGTAGCCAGGAGACTTTGTTAAGCCACCAGCTCTCTAATGGCCGCTATAACCTTCTCTCTTCCCTTGCCCTCTTTAGTCTGGACACTAATTCTTGATCAGGCACTGCCCTTTTACTATGACTTGTGTAGCATCCAACACAGTGGACGACCACCTATAAATATACAATGACAAAACTAAAAAGAGATGAGCAGGCAGATTTGCAGGGAGGTCATTTGAAGTTTATCTTGTTCATGTAGAACACATATCACAGCTGGTCCGAACATGATTCAGCACTTTTAACTTCCAAAGTATAACAGAAAAAAAGTTGCTTAGTCATATTCCCCCATTTCTCTTCTGTGCCTCTCTCATCCAGCATTACATTCACAGACACGTAAAGAAACAGTAGATCAATGATGTGAACATATGGCTTTTCTCATGCTGTGCTGACACATATATGGTAAGATACACACAGATGTGGGGAAATCAATGATTAAATAAAAGTTGTGAAGTGCAAGAGCACACACAAAAAACCCCTCCCCACAAGACGAAACAGACAAGTTAGGCAATTTGTAAGGTGTGAGTGATCTTGTGTTTTCTCTCTTGATTTTTTTTTTTGGCCTGTTGAGCCTCTAGCAAATGGTATCACTTGCCCCCTGGCTGGACTCAGATGACAGCAATACAACTTCTGATTCCCAGCCTCAGCAGTACTGTTTTTGCTTTGTTAAACTTTGGGTCCAATTTTAATTAGCACAAAAATGAAAGTGAAAATAAATCTTGAGAAAATTGAACTCTGGGTCACAAAAGCAGAGAGACGATTAACAGATAAGGGGGAAAGGGAGGTAAATGATGTGGTTAGTCTTTTTCTGATCCATCCATTCACTTGCAGGGGGGCTGATTTGTGAAAAATCAAATATGATATCAGAATGGATGCTGGGGGCAAAGCAAAATACAAACTTGCACACACAAAGGAAAGAGATCCTATCTGTACTGATGAATTCTCTGGGAGAGAGCTTGGGAGTCTTAGCCAAGCCTCACAAAGCAGTGAGCTCCTGACACGCATCCAAGAAGCATGAGTATATTGACTTGCCTGGCACTACGTTTGCAAGCTGGAGCTCTTCTGTGAGATATTAGCTGCTACCTCAGTGCACTGAGAAACCTCAAGTGACTCAAGCTGTCCTTAAAGATTAATATGTGTAGAATAACTTCTTCACTTTGACACATGAAAGTCCATTTTGTCGAGGCATGTGACAGAGTGAGAAGGTGGTGCTAAGACACTAAACAAAGAGCAAAGGGAACTGCTTTTAATAGATCACGTAAAAGCCAGGTTGGCTCACCCTCAGTTACATCGTTTCTTTACCAGACTGGAGCTCTTGCATACTCAGTATCTCCAGTTACAGGTCTGCCTGACCCACAGACTGAAGGAACAGGACAGATCATTGTGTCAAATACAGACTGGTAGATTTTTTGCCATGAGCACTGTCCGCTGGCTTATATAGTTCCCTGCTGTCACAGCTGTATGAAGGATGGGACTCCATGGGGCACCTTTGTGTGTGCACACAATCCCTCCTGTTCAGGGAGTCTTCCATAAATGGGTCACTCCACAAGAAAGAAACTCGACATGCATATTCTGCTTCAGATCTGTGAAGTCGGATAGTCCTTGCTTCTGAAAGCTGTAAATCATTGCTGTAAATGTAAAAAGTAAACAAGAAAAAAAAAATCCAGGATTGCTATGAAGCCACCTCCTAAAGGTCATCAAATTAGCATTACAATTTTTTCCATGGGGAACTTTTCTACTCAGTCTCCAAAAGGGAGGAGGACTGGAATTTACAGTCCAGTGAAGTCTTCTGATTTTAGTCACAGGAAGAAACAAAGCAATTAACAGTAGAGCAACTTTCCCCTGATATACTTCCCAGGGACCTTTGACCATTGTAGTATTTGAGAATGAGTTCCTTGGAGAAGAAAAGATGTTCAGGTTGTGGACACATGTTCTCTGTTTCGAGCCACTTGAGAGTAGCTGCTTGTATAAATGTTCCCTAACTTTTTCTAATCTGATTGGCCCAAGTTTGCAAAGAACTCATTATTTCAGTAGTTAACTAATCCAGCTTGTTGTGGCTGAAACGGGTAAGGGAGTGTGCAGTGGGAGAAGTTGTTGGCAGGAGAGGTGTGACAAGTACAAGGGGAAGTGATTTTTCCCATCAGCAGAGTCATTGGCAAAGGGCATATCTGTCTACACCATTAATCTCTACTGAGATTGTCACTGGGGTACCGTGGGGGGAAGCTGTTCACTCCTGTGAAAGTCAGTAGATTATCTATTGTGGCTTCTGGCACATATATATAAGACATAGTTTTTAGCCCAAAATGCTCTCAGACAGCATATTTACCTCTGCTTCCAAATGAGAGCACAGAAAAAAAAAAAAAATTGGGACATGGTTGAACTGGGGACAAGCTTTCAAGATAGCCTTGGCCTCATGGAATCTCAGATTCTGGCCCTGGAGGGCCATCTGCCCTCCAGAAACTGGATTTAAAGTAGATTTCAGCACACACAAAACAGGCCTTCAGCCTTCAACCCTCCTGGTGACAACTGCAGGAGGAATGATCCTGTTTGTGCCATGGCACGTAGCATTGACATGACTGTCCCAGTAGAGCTTGCCAGCTCAGAAGGAGAGCAAAGTTTGTGGTGAGAATGGGCACCTGCTGACTCTCTGCACGAGTTCTGCAGCCTAACCCTGGGGGATCCACCGATGCCTGCCTCTGCAGTTGCTCTTCTGAAAATGAAACAAAGCTGTTGGAGCTTTTGGTCTAGTCATTTTCACTAGCAATAAATTCACAATGAAAGCAGTTGAAAGAAAGCTCTTCTAAAGCTGCTTTACTCTTCAACCTGAAAAAAAAAAAAAAAAAAAAAAAAAAAAAAAAGGTTCAGCTTTAAGAAGGATATTTGCTGGACCTTCACACTAATGACAGGGAAATGCCCTGAAAGAATTCTTCCTGGAGATGCAGAGCTTGAAGGCAACAGAAAGGCTGCAGATCTCAAAAAAAGATAGCCTATTGCACAGTCAAACAAACTGTTGGTGGTAATAATTCACAATACATATGGCTGGAACATCCTCACAGTACAAGATCTTGAGTGGTTTGCCACAAATCACCCTCCTTGCCTCTATATGGGAGACGAGACTGAAGTACTGAACAAAACCCAAAACTCTACACAGCTGGGTTTTTTGCATATAACAAATCAGTTACCAGACCTGGAGCAGAGCACAGGTTTCTTGACGACCAGCTCGCTGCATGACTTGCAGCCTCCCCCTCCCTCTGATGTGAGTGCAGAAGTCCAGCTACTATCATGCAGTGTTGTGCCCAGGACACTTCTGTTCAAAGGAATAATGGAGTTTTACACCGTTTAGGCACATGAATTTGCCATGTCAGTCTCAGCCTGTCCCCCCGGTACTGCTTGCTGCTCTGTGAACTTAGTGCCTTAATTAGGACTTGTTCAGAGATCCCTGGCTCGCCTTTCTGTTGCTGGGTGGAGATGTGCCATGAGCAAGGGCTTCTTTTTGGGTTTGAAATTTTCCCCTCTTTCTTTCCAGCAAAATTGCAACAATGCCCGTTTCATGTTGTTCCATGGGGCTTCCCTTTGTAAAGAAAACTCATCAGCCTTGCTAATATAATCACTCAGTGATACCATGTCAAAATGTGAGTAAATGAATAACCACAGTCTTTTCAACACATCTCTCTGTGCAAACAGATGTTTAGAAAGAATGCAATACGTAGCAGGAAAAAAAAAGTCAGAAAGTGATAATGTCTAAGCTGTTGTGGCCTGGAGCCTTATGCTATGTGTATGGCTACTGCAGCAGTGGAGTAAAATGCAGACGAAATTTCTTTCACACTTTCATTATTTCTAAGTTGTCAGCATCATTAGCCCTAAGATCCTGGCCAATTTCTTTACACCCTTTCCACAGCAGTTATGTCCTTTTCAGTTTGCGGATTACTTTTCTGGCCATGAAGGCATTGAGTGTTAGAAACATCACATGAGAAGGTTGTCTTATGGCACAGATGAACTATTTGATTCCATTGATCATTTGTGTCCTTCTAAGAAGTAATACACAGAACCAAGGTTAGAAATCTGTACTTGCAGCACTGTGCTTCAGAGCTTCTGCATAGCCTGAGTCTTTGTCAACAGTCATCACAATCCACTCCAGAGAAAAGAACAGAGCTCTTGCTTCCACAGTGGCATTCTACCTTCTGTGTATGAACAACTTAACTCAAAACCCCCACAGACAGTAAAAGGAAGTGAATTACAATTCCATCCATCTAATACAACTGCTTCAGTGGCCTGAGTGTCTGAAACATGTGGGCATTTTAGAATGTTTGCAAGATAGACATTTTTTCTCTTAGTATGCACTGCTGTTAATTGCCCATTTTATGGAGGACAGTTGGAATATGACTCTCAAACTTCAGTATTTCTTCCTGACCTAATTTTACATATCTGAAAGGGAGATACTGCAGGCTAAGCTAGTTCTCCAAGGCCGTTTCCAAGGTGTGGAGAGAAGTTACTATTAGAAGGTGATTCCCCTGTCTAAACATACATGTTTAACCCATTCCAAAATATTTCCCTTGAGGTTCCTCCATTGGCCCTGTCATGATTTTTTACACCTTTTCCTTAATGCATCTTCCTGTTCAAGGAGCTGATACTTGTTGAATGGGACGTGGGGCTCTTCTGCTATAACATTTGCTGCTTCTAGTATAAAAACAGATGGATACTACGTCCAGGACATAAGTATCTTTTGGGATGCCCGACATTCTACATATATAAGATAATGGTGAGGATAATTACTAATGAACCAAAGGAAGTTCTGTAAGAGAAAGTTAAAACAAAGGGATGTTTGTTTATTCCCAGATGGGCTTCCACAGAGTCAAAGTCTCGAACCCATGAAGCCCTGGTGTGTCCATATAGCTCAATGTTAGTGCATAAAAAAAAGATAAAGTGGTGCCAACATTTCCATTATACTGCTTCAATTGCAAAGTTTTGAAAGTCAGTCATAAATAAAAGCACTCTGGAAGACACTTTAGCAGATGGCATCCTGACTTGTGAGTGAATCTGGATGATTTTTCTTCCCATTTACATTTTTTGACATTTTTTTCCCTTAAAAAAAACCATAAAAATAAAAAAGGCCAACAAAATTATTCCAGATAAACACAAGATCCAAAGCCATCATGACACAAAAGCATTACTATGGGCCACAAGACCACTTAGCAAGAGAGAAAAATAATGAAGTGCAAATATCAGAAGATTATCCAAGATCAGTCATTCAGGGAGGTCCAGGGTGGAGAGGGGCTAATGCAAGACATAGAGTATTAAGAGTAGTGGTTTGAGACTGAGCAAAGGAAAAATCAGCTTGAGGAAAATTTTCCTATGAGTGGACTAGTATCCCAAGGCAGGAGATGGAAATCTGATTGTTTGAGTCACACAGCCCAGGACTGCCCCTTTTTCTGAAGAACTGTTGTGGTGAGCTTGTCCCACATGAGCAGGAAGAAGCCTGTGTACCTTGGAGATTTCAGTTCTCCACTTGGATGACTCAGTTCAAAGTGAAGGATGAATTTTAAATTGATAGGTTGACTGCCTGAGCAATGCTTGCCAGAACACATGCCTCTCTGCTAAAAGGAGAAGGTTTCATTGCTTAGATTGTGCTAAAGTTTCACCTGGCCTGGCATACCAGAAATCATCAGTTGCTAAGCCAACTCAACCCACCAGTACAAAAGAAATACAGAAAACATTACCTTCTCTCCTATGACTGTGGCAGAAATGACTTGAGGTCAGAAAATGCATATGAGTGGAGGAGAGGAAGATGGTTCAGTCCCTGGGAAGACCAAGGCTGCAAGACAGTCCTATATAGCATTGTAAAAAGCCCAAGAACCATCTTCAAAAGCTCCTCCATTCATCTGAACAAGTCACACCTACAGTCTTCCCTTTCCTTCACCCTGCAGCTGCCATATGTGTTCAGGAGAAGAATCTTCTCTGCTTACTCACCCCAGTTAATCCTATCTTTTCATCAACTCATAAGTTATTAGCTCACATAGTTGCTCTTAAGTGTTGAATCCAAGCCTGATTCTACTCCTGGTCTGTGATGTTTTCTAGGTGCAAGGCAGAGTCTCCTTTTCTTTGAAGGCTCCATTATAATTCAACCAGTATGGAAACTGATCCTAGTACAGGACCTTCACTCTCTCACTTCTTTTTCATTAATGGCTTCTTGGATGGCATCTCTCCAACTGCTTGTTTCCTCCCACTGGTGCTAACAACTGATGGAAACAATTGATGATATTTTCACTGCATGGACATACTTACTAAGCAGAGAAAATGGGGACAGCTTCCTATTACGCTTCTATTGTGTTTCCATACTAGGATGACAGTTTGAGACTTCAATAGAATTGGTGTCCATGTACACTGGAACAGGTCACAATATAATCCAGAGCTTGGGACCCTCATATGATACTAAGCATCTTATAAGCTAGTGAGTGTCTCCAGGGAAGCAACTACAGATACAGAAAGCAGGTGAGCCAGGATGAGTGTCATGGTGATGGCCATCTTTGTAGTGCAGGTTGAAAGGTTGAGGTTTCAGAAACTCTGCTCTTGAAGATAAACCACAGTGGTAATTTGGGTTATTCCATGTGTAGGACTAAGTTCAAAGGTGACATGGATCAGAGAGGTTTATGCAGACCTTCTTTGAAATTTGGATCAGAGTTTGCTTTCACGAGGAGAGCATCTGCAAGCCTTTTTGCTAATCTCTCAGCAACCATGATATAAACAAAACTCTAGTCTCCAGGGCTTTTGTGATAATTTCTTCTGCCCTTTCCTACACGGGAGGCTTATTCCATGTAACACTACTTATATCTATGTGGAAATGTCTTTTCTTTTTNCCTTTTTTCCCCCCTTTCTTTTTTTTTTTTAACCTTGGCCAGGAAACAGGAAAAGCTCTACCAAGCTAATGATTAATGCAAGGAATCACATCCTCACATATTGAACAAATAAATATAAGCTAATATAAATAGGAAAGTACTCTTGGAATTTGTAAGTCAGTGGTCTTATTATCTTGAACTCCAAAGCCAAAATTGCAGACTATGGTTTACAGATGCTTTCCCCCCTCCGCCTCCTTTTCCATTTTCTCTTCTTTTTTTTTTTTTTTTTTTTTTTTTTTTATTGGTGTGGATCCACACAGCTGNTTTTTTTCAAGGCAGCTCAAAGAGGCTTGTGGCTCACTTACTAGGAAATGCTTCTCTGACAGAAAATTTACTCCCCTTGTCAAATGAGTTTGGCAAATGTTAGTGAAAAGGTTGGTAGTAAATATTCTTTTAAAACTTTTAGAGGTTTCTGAGGGTGCATGAAAACTGTGCTTCAGTTCACCAAACTTCCACCCCACCAGAGACCTGGGAAATTCTTCACCATGTTTCTTTTTCTGCAACTAATCCTCAATTCCCAGGATGCTACAGACCCCACTTTCTCCTGAAAAGTTTCACATGTGAAAATGGGACAAAAAGAATACTTTTTACCTCTTTTTTTCGTCTGGTTATCAGAGTCTTCCTGGACATTGAATTGCTCAACTCTCAATGTCAGATAGATGAGGGGTTTTGTTTGGGATAAATTGTTGCAAGAAAACTTTTCTAACATGGTAGTTTTGGTTGTTGGTTTGTTTTATTTCCCTGAGTTGAGTCCTCAAATTTGGATTGGCGCAACAGAAGCAGAAGTTTCTGTGCCACCTATCGGTAGTGAAAAAGAATTTTTAAGTGGTAGCTCTATAGTCTTCTGTCTTGACTCCATTTGCTTTAGGAAGGGACACACTGATGAACCTGTTCCTGCTTTACGGTTTACCAGGCTGAATTTGTGTGCCAAAATCCATATTATCAAAACCTTTCCACTGGATTAACATTAATTCTCCCAGAATTACTTAAAAAAAAACCCAAAAAAACAAAAAAACAAAACCCCACAAACTATTGATTGCTCAGCAGAGAAGCATTATCTAAGAGCTCCTCTGCATTAGATGTTTTCATTAAATTCTTCTCCCCTGTTTGCTGGTTTGGCTCTGTGAGCTCCCCTATGGTAAGAAGGACCTTTGGTTGCAAGTCCCTCCAGGATCTTACATGAAATGATCACGATAGGTGTCAGCAGTATAGTTTGCAATCTCCTGTTAAAGATGTCAGCTGAGAGGCCATGTGAACCACTGGCCAAAGCTGAAAAGCACAAATGAAATATTGAGCTGGTTTCAAAGTTCAAAAAAGACAAGGAAAACAAAAAACTAATTCCCAATGTTTCTACTGATCCAGCATCCAAACAAATGGAAGTTTCTTCTTGAGAGGGAGACATGTCCAAACATAAAGCCTGGACCTGGCCACACTTTTGTGTTGCATGAGGGTTTGTAACCAGACCGCCACTCTACAGCTGGCCCTGAGCCAGTACTCACAAAGTAGAATGAAACCCCTCTTTGATTGCTAATGGAGCCCAGAAACTAGAGCAGAGCTGAACAAAACCATGGTAATATTAGGGGTTGAAAAGGACACCCCATACTGAGTAAAAATGCCAAGGGGCAGGGAACAACATTTTGAGGTCATAAATGATTCACATTCAAGGAATACTCAGGGGTCCACTTCTGCCAGGGACTGGATGTTTTGCTCTTCACAGTTGAATCAGGGTCTCCAAGAAAGACCCAGGTCTTCCCAAATTCTGATGTGAATGCTGTAACTTCAGCAGAACTGTGCTCAGACTTTGAGCACTGAAAGTTTTCCATGGCAGTAGTTTTGTTAATTAGGTCCTTTTTCTACACTTCCCTCCAAGCCCTCTCCATCTGCTCTAAGAGTTGGGCACATAATCAATTTACCATCCCCAAGCTTGGCTGACTTTGATAAAGAGGATTTAGGGGGTTAATTTGAGCCCTCATATTTCTGAGGGGACGCTATACTTAGGAAACCTTCTGCATTGCGCTTCAGCATGGATTAGTTGTTCTGCTTCCCATAAAACCTTATGTCTGCCAGCTTGCCTAGGATTAGAACTAAAATGGAGTGTGTAGATCCCATTGCCACAAATAGAGCTTCTGCAATAGGCCTGCTTGGCTTGGGATATGAGCCAAAGTTATAAATATTGAGGGCCTGATTTTTCAGCCCAACACAGTTACAGAGCGTNTGTGTGTGTGTATATACATACATAGATATGTGCTTATGTGTGTGATACTTCACACCCATGGTCACCCTGAACGCAAACAAGCAAACTTTTCTTGCTGTCCTTGGAAACTTCATATGCCAGAACAGAGCCACACTACTAGTAGCAGTGTTCTACAACACAAAATAAA
This sequence comes from Eubucco bourcierii, assembly GCA_013396675.1. NCBI lineage: Eukaryota > Metazoa > Chordata > Aves > Piciformes > Ramphastidae > Eubucco > Eubucco bourcierii. Next base: position 210,958 of record VWZE01018313.1, read on the forward strand.
TCAGAATTTTTGTCCTCAGTGAGACAATCTTGGTATTTGTAGCTCTCAAAGGACACGTCTCTCTGTGGTACAGCTTTATGAGACTTCCTTGAGGAAAGATCACCTGGAAACCTGATCAGAAAGGGAGCCTTTTCCATTGAGCACTGTGTAACTGTGCTGTCTGCTTTCCCTGAAGTGAGAGTCTTCCTGGGGAATACCAAAGTAAAATGTCAGTCAGACTAGTCAGCTTGTTTCTCAAAGCCTGTTGTATCTTTCTCTGGCTTGTTTGTAGTCCTTGATTAAATCTTGAAAGGGGCACAGCTGTTGCTGGTACTAACTGCCAACCTCCTCTTTAAATGAGCAACACTAATTCTGTGTTGGGTATGCTACTGCTCATGAAAGATGGTGAATGGGCTGCTTGCCAACAGAGGTCTACAGACATGAAGGCTGGTGGTGCAAACACACTGCGGCATGTCGTGAAGAAGCCAGTCTGTGAGGTAGAAGAACTCAGTATAAGGGTATAAAGTATAAAGTATAAGGGCTTTGAGGTACTGCTGGTCAGAGGCTGTGATCTACCTATGCTAAGCTGGAAAATGATCCTGAAAGATTCAGCATTGAAGAAAGGAGAGGAAGAACCAACAGGGAGAAGTTTATAACCTCCATCCACAACACGTTCCGAGCCCAGTCTCTTCTCCGAATGGCTGTAGGGAGGCAGACACACAGGTGCCATGAAGCAGAATTACTCCTCTCCTCTCTGAATTTCCACTATTCCAAACAGGATGAGGATGAAAAATCACCTCCACTCTCCCACTCCTAGGTCTTTGGATGGAAGGAAATGAAGACAACACACATAAAGTACTTAACACATAAGTACCTAAACATGTAAGCACCTAACCCAGAAAGTTACCATGATCACAGCAGAGGCAGAACATTCTCTTTTCCCATCCCAGCCTCTCCTTCTCTTGCAGTTTATGGTAGTCCAAAAGCCCTGCTATTGCAAAATGCCAGTCACAGATGGAAGGAGATGAAGACGAATAGGTTTTCCTCCGTGGCAATATTTGAAAACCTCAGACCAAGTTCAGATGACCCCAGTGGAGGCTATCATGCAGATAGACCAGAGCAAAACCAACTATGCCTAACACTGAAAGTTTTTGTAATTTAAGAGGCTATTCCATACATCTGTATTAAATCTGCCCACTTCTTGCTGTGTGGGTCATCCTCATGCCAAGTTTTCCTTGTAAATCAGGAGCAAAAAATATACTCCAGGCTTGGTGCCATGCAGTGAAAACACATGTCTTGCCTGTAGATTATTTTACAGAAACTAGAGCCTTTTATTTTTCATGAGAACAGGCCCCTGACAATCAAATCTTGTCTTACTGAGACACTTATCTGGCATCTCGTCACATAGTTTCTGAGGATTTCATATGCCTGACTTTACCTTCCCCAGCCTCCTGCAAGGCTGGGAGGTGCTGCTGTTTTTTCATACTGACAAATTCTTCCAAATGTATATGTATTTTTGAATCATTTTCCTCCAAAAACACTCTGATAATTTCAACTAACATTGCTCATGTTGAATTTCTTAGGTGAAAAAGTAAATTGATCTGACATCTCAAAAATTATTCCTGTTTTTGTTTTGAAATATCACACAGAAGTATCTATATTTAACTTTTCTTAAATAGAGTTAATACTTTTCTCTCCACCTTTACACAAACTGTGAAAATGAAATAAAAAGGCTTATTTTGGACTGGATGGAGTATTTATATTTGACCTCCCAATAACATAAACTACTTTCTGTTGTTGATGCTGTGCTGGAAACATTTCAGATGAAACCCAGTCTACATAATTTTCATGTAGATTGATGAGCTTGTCCTTTATTTTTTTTCTTTTTTTTTTTTTTTTCTTTTCATTACCACCAATTATATCAGCAAAGATTGTGGAATAGGTGGTTTAAATTCCTTACCTAAGGTCACACAGGACACTGGTGACAGAGAACTGCATGGAGATCTCCCAGTCCTAGGGTGTTGCAGCGAAATGCATGAACTGGGACTCACCCTTCTCTTCAAGCCTCTCCAATTATCTCCTTGTTCTGCAAACCAAGTTAAATTCTTTTCAGAAGTCACCAAATGAACTGGACTGTAAGAACTGATGTCAAGGACTTTTCATATTTTCAGATATTCTTTCTTTTCTCTCCCCCCTCCCCCCCCCCAAAAAATAATCTTTTACAGAGTTAGGACACACTTTCTCTCTCTCCCCTCTTCCCCACATATTTTCTGTTTCTGCTTTTTTTCACTGCAAATCTGGAAGACTTCTGATTTGAAAAGCATATTTTCTCTTCTGTTAGGAAAGGGCAGAGGTCTGGCAAGCTTGGCTTTGCCATCTGCCCTGTCAGTGAAAGCTCTTGCACTTCCGACAACTCACAGAGATGACCTTCCTTTAGTATGAGCTTTGGGGGTTGTTACTGCAAGTAAAGCAGACAGGCCTGGATCCAGCTCTGTCAAGACTAGATCCACAGAGGAGAAACCCACAGCCTAACTGCTCTCTGTGTGCCTAAATGTCTTGATGTGGCTGGACCCAACACAGCTGCAGATGGCAGGACACCATGCTTCTACATTGTAGCTGCTCTGTTCAGTGTCCTGAGTAACACCCTGCTGAATTTTCCCACCCTTCAGAAGGAAATTAAATTCTTTGTCAGAGCTGGGAAATCCCCAGAATGGCCTTAAACCACGTTCTTCAAAACAGAGTTGACACTTTGCAGTGTGCTCAGTTCATGCCTGCACGTGCTCTTGCACACAGTAGCTTGCCGCTCAGCCCTCCCTGGGGACAGCCCCGAGAGCTTATTTCACAGTAGCTCCCATATGGTGATTAGAAAATGGCTCTCACAGCCCCTCTGAGGCTTCAGATCTTCCTTTTGGGCTAATGCTAGCACCCTTTGAAAGCAGCAAAAGACAGGCATTTCCTTGGTCAAAACCAAGCCCCTCTGTGTCGTTTTGCACCTTGTTTACTCACGGCAGCTCTGAGCTGGACACACTTAATAGGCTGGGAGAGCGAGACAAGGAGGTAACTCACCTTCTCTTGTAGATGTTTAAGGGACCAGTTGCAGGAACAATTGGTCTACCTTCCTGACATGATCAGCCACCTCTGCCAGATACTTCAGGGGTCTGGATGACAGAAGTCTTGTGAAAATACAGATAAACATGGTTCCTTGAGACTGCAGAGATGTGTTGCAAGTCTTAGCTGAGCTTCCCAGCTTGCTTCCTGGTCTCAGGAAGGGCTGAAGGCGCTCCCCTGTACCTCTGCCAAACACTGAATATAACCATGGCACGGGGTTGGCTTGCAAGCCCTTCTACCTCTGTCTGCATACATGTTCTGGTGGAGCATCATGGAGTCTGTGCCATTAGACCAAACTGGGGGGACACAGGTGAGAATTGTACTACACCACTGACCCCCCTGCTCAGTGACCCACAAAGGTGCAAGCTCTAGAGGTGGGTGCTGACAGCAGTCAGTGCTGTTCTCCTGCTGAAACTGTGGACTTCCAGGTGCTCTGAGGGACATGTCTGAGGAGCACTAAATCACCTGGCTGGGCTAAGAAACAGATGGGAACCATGTGGCCCTTTGAGCCATGTAACAGTGCTTTGAAGCTTCCTGCACAAATTCAGGAACCAGGACTCTGGTTCTGACTGGCAAAAATATTTCAGATGCTCTGACAGGTTCAATAAGAAGCTCAAGCCCCACAATGTACCATTGCCTGTAAATTCTGGCCTTCTCTGATTTGGTACAGGTTTTCCCTGCACCAACCACTTTGCAGACCTCCTCCACTTTTCTCTGGTTGCATACCCTGAGCAAAATGATCTGGAGAGGCAGTTGTGTAAGTGGGATTGATCTGAGGAGAGGCAGTGGTGTGTGGAGAGGGACAGTGTTTTAGCAGAGACACGGGGCAAATCTTTCCCCAACAAAAGGCTGGGAAGCAATGTCGTATGCATCTTTGAGAAGGATGAAAGTGCTTTCCCAGCTGTGCTCACCTGGATGCCGCCTAAAGATTCAGCTGAAGAGAGAGCCAAAGTTTAATGAGAAGAGCACGTGGGTTGCCAGCTGGATCAGGAACTGTTCCCATGGTCACGCAGAGTTTACAGGACAAAGCAAGAGATACAGATTTGCTGCAAATGCCTGAGAACAGGAAACATGTTGAATCAGGAGGAAGGGGCAGGGAGAAAGAAACGGTACTCAGAAAAGGTGTTTGGCTTTGGATTGAAGCACCACAATGTCCAAGACAAAGGCGATACCACTGTGCCTTGCATTGGTGCGAATACATAGGACCATGCTCCCTTCGCCGGCCTGGAGCAAAGGAGACATGGCATGTGACGGTGCCTCCAAGGCTAGTGTTGGGGATATTTATGCTTCAAAACTCTCTGCAGGAGCAGGTGGAAGCACTTAGCACCCTGCCTAAGCCTGAAGGAAGGTTGTTCCATAAATCATCAGGTACTAGCACAAAACGCCCCTATTCCTGTGATGAGGGTACGGGAGCTTGGAGCAAAGGACAGTGCATTGTCCAAAGGTATGCAGCAAGTAGACCACAGGCAAGAACTGACCATTTTTCTGAATCCCCCTTACCAAAAAGCCACATTTTTAGTAGGAAGATTGTGCCCTCCAACCCTGCACCCGCTCCTTCCTAATTCATGTTACTTAGATGTTTGTACTGATATGTCCTAGTTTGTCCTCTTCTCTCTGGAGAACTGTTCACCCAAGGTTGCAGAGAAATTGCAGTCCTGTCCTCCACGGGGATTTCTCCTGCGTCTGCAGTAAAATCTCAAGGATTCATTTGCCCTCTGGCCAAAGGTTTGGACACCTGCCTGAAGTACTAAGAGGCTCTGGCTGGGATTTCCCCAGCAGCCCGCAGGAGTCAGCAGCCCAGACTGCCAGCAAGGGAGCAGTGCCTCAGGTTGTCAGGCTCCCTTCAAATCCTTCATGAAGAAGCCAAAGGCTGCCCATACCAGGTGTCCTTCTGGCTCCAGCACCCCCAATTCCCACACCGTGTTGCCTGAAGGGATGCAGAAGCCATTGTTGCTGCTGCTGACAGGCATCTGAAAACTGCTGATGTCCCCAGCCTGTCTGCAGATGTGCCTTCCTCTCATTCCTGGACCTTTCCAGACTGGTTGAGTTTGTTGGGTTTTGGTGTGGTTTACACAGATTCTTTGGGAAAGTTTCTCACACCAACTTGCCCCTAAGTTCTCATATAAAAAGAAATAAATTCTGGCATTACACTTGCCAGAAGCTTTAAGCTAAAGTAAAAGCCAGTAGCTGCCTTTTTTTTTTTTTTTTTTTTTTTTTAAAGTGGTTGTTTTAATTTAAAAAGATAAATAAATTCAAAGGCACCAGTCCAGGCACTGGTTTTAATTTCTGGGAGGATGAAAAAGCATCTGAAAACACTACCATTTTTCTTTCTTTCTTGAGACTTGTAGTTTAAAGTGACCAAAAATGATTGCATTCTTTGACAATGAGCAGAACTTTATCCTCCAGGTATCCAGAACAGGAACTTTTATAGATCATCCTGAATTAAAATCTTTACTTGCAAGTTTGAATTTGATACTAAGAAATATCTAATGATTAGACTATACATTCATCACACAACCACCCAGTACACCCTTATTTTAACATGTGCTTTACTGTAAAATTAGATAGAAATGATTTCTGGAGAAAGAGACAGAAATCTTCCCTGGAGTCAGTCTTCAGGCTTCGAGGGAGAAGACTCATAAAGAAGCTTTTTGGGTCCATCTCTAAAATTAAATGGCATAAACTGCTGACACATATGGAAGAATTTACACCCAAAAGTTTTGGCCCAGAATGTTTTCGTTTTCTGTTTGTTATTTTTCATTTTTAAGTGGTTTGCAGCTGATACATCTATGCCAGTAAGTGAGTGCAGACTGAGTCACTGTTTTATATAGATCTGTCCATAAACTCATGGAACTGACTTTTGGAATTTCTTGCCAAAGTGAAGGAAAGTTCAGGGTAAGGTAGGAAGGGTTGATGAAGTAAAGGGCAGGGGACTCTCCAGATTTTCTTACTCCTTTGCAAAGTCTTTGTGCTGAGGGTTGGATTTTTAGAAGATTGACTGGATGGTTGATCCTATGGAGGTGGTGCGAGGAATGCTCCTGATGGGTTTGTAACAAATAGAAATTTACCCATGGTAAATGCAGCAGCAGAATGAAGGCTTCGGTCAGTTTTGCAGCATCTGAGATGAGTTTTCTAGGCTTGGGACAGTAAGAGTTGACTCTTGTGGGGTGTTTGTCTGCCCTTTTCCTACTTCTTGTGCTCAGGCTCCAAACACACCCACTGAACACGTTGTGCCATCTCTAATGGTGAGCAAGTATCTAGCCACTCTTTAAATGGGTACTCAGTCCTGTTAATTCCCAAAGAGGGATTTCCTAGAATTTTGCATCAAGGAACAAATCAGAGGCATCCCTAGGCTTTTCAGATCTGGTCACTTGCAGCTCCTGGGCTTCAACCCGTATTGTCTCACTGATGAGGGGGCCAGGTAGGGATGGTGGCATTTCTGCCCCCAAAACAGGGTGTGCTCAGCTGCCAGAGTTGACTTTATGTCCATTTTGTAGGAAGGTTTGGTCAGTTCTCATATGGCATACCTTTGGTTGGCCAGGTTGAACTCCGTGGTGGTAAAAACCAAGGCAGAAATGCCAGTAATTCTAGCTTTGGCAGTGATACCAACCACCATGCAGACAGATTTGATAAGGACACATCTTTGCAGGAGCTTCAATGTTACAATAGCTTCCAAATATGTTTTCTCCCTCAACTGTACAAGGCAAGAGATGTAGTGGGCTGGCAGTGCACTTAAGCAAGACTCTCTCCTGCCCCTCTTTTATTTCCTGGACTTTTTTGCAGGGTTGTGTGTGGGTTGTTGTAGGTAGGACTCCATTAACCTACAAGATCTCGTCTTGTGACATGACTTCCAATTTGCTATGGGCTGAAGCACCCTTTCAAATCCATTGTATTAAAGGCAAATGCAATAAACTCTTGGGGAAATACTCTGAAGATCAGGTCTCTGCTTAGACTCTAATTTGGGTAAAAGAGCTTCAGGTACAATTCAGTGACCTAAAGGCGGTTGTGGTTTTTTACCCTCTTTTGAGCTGCCTGGCTGATTGTGCCTGCAAGGAGGCAGGAAGTGCTCACTGCTGCTGCTAGCAAGGCTGCCCAGGCTTTGTGAAGGCAATGCACTATGCCAACCACCCACCCCTGAAAAGGTCTAGTCCCAGACAGAAGACAGCATTTCTAAGTGCCTTAGGTGGGCATCATCTAGGCCTGTAGCACATGACATGTGTGGTCTGAGGACTGAAAAAGGTGCAGAATTTTTCTGTCTGCTGTTGGCCCCTGATGGTGTTCAGCAGGAGGCAAGTAGGGGTGCACACAGCTGAACTATTCGGAAAGCCACAGCCTTCAGAGACAGACTTGACATATGCTGTGGGCCTTTTCCTATCCTCCTGTGTCCCCTGCTGCTGCTTGCTTGCACACTCCTTCACAAAACAGAGGAGATGGATGTAGATCCAAAACTAAACCCATCTCCCTGTCCTGAAAAGAGGGGAGCTTTGCTTGCCTGTTACCAAAGTAACCAAGAAAGCAACCTTCTGACACTGCTGTGAGTCCTCAGCTGGTTTTATAGCCATTTGGCAAGGTCCTTCCCACCAAATGATATTACCAGAGCCTGTGAGCAAAGCCCTTCTAATGAAGAAAACTCCTGCTTTCTGTAACTGCTAATGTAATAAGTGGCAAGTTTATGGCTAAATCAGAAGACAGGAGAGAGAGAGAGAGAAGCAGAAAACCTATTTTAAAATGCAGCCAAAGAAATCTGCAGGAATCTACTGCTGCCAATTATTTTAACAGCTCCAACCTGTTTCCCCAGCAGAAGGAAAAAAATAAAAATACCCCCTCCAGCCCCTCCTTCCCTGTCCTTTGGGAAGAGAGGGGTTTGGATTAGCTCTTCAGAGTGAAAACAAACACATCAGGGCTTTTATAGAGCCAAGCTGTTCCTGTGTCTTGAGAGCGGAGCAAGAAAAGATCTAACAGGTGCTGTGTGATTTTATATGGCAGCATCGCAAGAGGCACTGGTTCTTGCTCATGAAAGGAGGCTTTCTTTGCCCTTCAGCTGGTGCCTTCCTCTATCCCTGAAGTCGATGAGTTTAGATTAACAACTTATGGTGGTTATTTAAGCTCCAAGCAGCGCAGAAGGCTAAGCTTGTATCTGGCATGTTCCTTCCCCCTGCCAAAGGTGGGTCCTGCGGTGAGGGACTTCCTCAGTGGCTGGTGGGACTCCTGCTCCATTCCATGCCACACCATGAACGTTCCTGGGGACCCAGGTACTGCTGAGGTCAGGGCTAGAATACTGACTTTCCAAATCAACCCAACCTTATCAATGCCCCAGGTTCAGGTCTGCATGGATGTAATCCTACAAAGTGGACTGCTGAGTACTGCCCAACCCTCCTCCAAGTCCAGGGAGTGAGCTGCATTTCATGTCATTAATCAGCAAAAGACAGGCATTCTACAGTAACACTCTGAAACACTCATGAACCCTGAGCAACCTTGGGACAACTAATCTTTCTCCACACTACATAGAAGGAAGATAGAAAGGGGCCAACCAGCAGCAAAGTGGAAACATTTTCAAAATACAGTGACGTATAAATGCAAGCACTAGCATCATTTCCAGGGAGTCCCCAGATGAACCCCACCGGCCCTGGCCCTGCCTTGCAATGTGCTAAGCAAGGAGCTACAGAGGCCTCTGCATCCTTTGGAGGAGAGATGTAGCGTGTGACCACGTCCCCATGACATACGGCTACCAGGCAGAGATGACGCAATGGGAATGGAAGAGGTTGACTCTCACAGCTATTTTAGAGGCGCTGTTGAGAGAAACGCTTGAACTGAGCCACATTTGGGTCTGGCCTTTTATTGTCTTGTTGCTCTTGCCGTAAAAATAACTTTCAAATTAGCCACAGCTGTTAGCAGGTTTAATCGTTAAAATTTTGTTTGGTCTCTGAGAGGAAGGAAATAAGCCACTTTTTTTTCTCTTTTCTCCCTCTCCTTCACACCCCACACACATACACCATGATGTCTAGACCCAGATTTTTCCAGTGTGGCTGGTAAACTACTGTCAGATAAGACAGCAGAGACCATTCCACAAACTTTTTTTGTTTCTTGTAGGATCCATCCCTTTCTCACTTGACACACATTCTCACGCACACAAGCAGAGGAATAATTGCACTGAGGGAAAATTCAAGCTACAAACAAACCTCCAAAGTTTTAGCTGCATTTTTACTTGTCTGGAAATGTGGCAATACCACACAAGTCTGGCTGTTGTACAGATCCACTAAGCAGACTAATGGAGTGCAGATCAGCAGCAGGGAACATATGCAAGCCACTCAGCTACGCATCCAGATAAATATGGAAGCTCTTTAGCACCTGGCTTCCTTACAGCCTCAGTATCCTCTTCAGCAGCACCATACTTGGGAGGGTAGAGAAGCCCTCAACAGAGGCAGGAGAATGTTTCTCTGATAAAGCTGGTAATCTGCAATGTTCAGCTTTTCCTTTGTGCCTTTTGACTTCAGGGAGGGAAGATGAGAAGGCACATACTATGCTCTGCTGCAGCTTTGGCCTTGACAAAAAAAAAAAAACAAACCAAAAAAACCCCCCTCAAGCTTTGAGGACAATCTCGATGACAATCACAAGAATTGCAAGAGGAAATGGGAGATGCTGTGGAGCTGATGGGGACATGGAAGCCTCACAGCAATTCAGCTGGTGATTTTTGTTGCCTGTTTCTTCGAAGGACATTAGCATTATAAATGGCTTTCTTCTTGTTAGGCTGAGCAGTCCCTCAGTCTAGTTCTTTGCAATGGGACCTAACTGGTTTTGTTGCTAGGTAATCATCAGGATGGGTATTTTCTGGTATTGTTAAAGCGTAGTCTATGCTTAACAGTAGATTTTCCTTGGGATTTTGTGGCAATTTCATTGTTGGTTGTTATTGTTAAACCAGAAAGCTTTGGAGAAATTTATTGATTTCAGAGAAAGGTGTCCCTTACCCACAATGGCAGATGTGGTCAAAAAAGGGTGGAGTAGATGGCTCATCTGAAATGAGGAGGCTCAGTCTCAGAGTCTGGCTGTATTTTTCTGTCATTTTGGATTTGAACAAAGGTCATTTAACCTTAGTGCTCTTAGAAGTGGTCCCTGTTCACTAACAGTTCCTGCAATATCTCTGTCCCCTCAGCTGAACAAGGCCACATAAAGAGCAGACTCGTATGAAGAGGCAGAAATCTGCAGCATAGGGATAAGGTGAATTTCAGGGGACACAAAGAGCTGAAGCATTTCATTATTTCCTTGGAGGGAAGACACTACTGCTTCTGCCCAGGCATTCTCATCTCTTTTGCCAAAGGGAAGCTGTGCTGAGTGGTCACCCCACTAATCTGTCCTGTCATGCAGGAAATAAGACATTTTACTCACTGCCCCACAGCCCAATGAATTTTCAGTCATGCAAAATTTAAAATCAAGAACTCACTCAGGGCCCATCTGAACCAATGTTTTTCACAACACAGATTAGTACTCTGCTTTCAAGGAGGAAAGTGGGGAATTCAGCAAGGGGCAGAAGGCAGTGAGGGCACTCATCTGTATTTAAAACATCCCAGCTTTATTCCACAGTGCAGCAAAGCCTTGTTTCTGAAACCTCAGCACTTCTTTGTGAAATGGCAGTCTTGGTCTGCAGCCAGCCTGAAAAGGCAGTCTCTGAGGTTATCTGTTCAGCTTCAGCCCAGGAATGATCAAGGAAAAGGAAAAAAAAATCCATTATTGCTTGACAGCAGATTTGGCTTTATGTGGAATGGGTAGATGAGCTAAGGCCAAATGGAGCAAAGTAAAATGCATTTTTGGTTATTTTTATACTTCCCAACTGATAGTAGTTGGCAGAAACCAAGGGCTGGGAAGAGCACGTGAGAGCTTGTATCACTCCAGACAGATTGGTTTGAAATACACATCTATCCCCAGATACAAGCCCTGTGCCACTCCCAATACAGCCCACTGGTACTGAATGGAAATATCTGACTATTAACATAGTAGCCAAACAAAGAAGCGAGGACTAGAAGAGGCAGCTGAGTCACAGAAGCCTAGTTCCATGCTATTTCTAGCCACTACTGCATATCATCACTTTCACAGCTGGATCCTAGTTGCAGCAGCTATAGGTTCTCAAATATCACAGCAATGCTCCCATGAGAGTACCAGGACAACAGAACCCTGTGGAAGGCTATGCTTGTTTGGCTTTTTTCCCCCCTAACTCTACGTACAGCTATTTGAAGAAAGTTAAAGTTTCCCCTAACTTTCAAATTTGAACTTGAGTAGCTCCCACTTTGAACCAAACTTCCTCAGGAAGGGCATTTTGAAGGGTAAAAAAGAAGATACATTTCACTTCTCCTCCCCACTTCCCTCCAAGTGTCAGATGAGAAAAGCTGTCTCTCCCAGGCCACTCTCAGCAATAGGAAGTGTATGCATAAAGGCAGAACACAAAACCAGGTTACATGTAAGGTAGTATTTCCCTGTGATATCCTCTCAGCAGCCACTTGTTTAGGAGACATTCAAGATGGAGGCTAGTTTTATGTTGCTGAATTATTTTCCAATGAACTTGTTCTCTCAAACTTTATCTGGTTTTTAATCCACTTCTGCTTTTTATTTCCAGAGTAACCTGTATCAATGAGTCCCACAGCATTCATTTTAAATATCTCTTCTCAGAAACCCAGAGGAGTGGAAAAAATATTTTGTTAAAAACTTTGCTTTGGTGGTGCTCAGTACTTACAAACACTCAGGTATTTGGATATCTGAAGATCTACCTGTCTTCCAACCCTCAAGAGCCTAGATGAACCCCAGCTGTCATCCACTAGGAGAGCTAGCTGTCCGTTTTATGATTTAGCAAGAATCCAGGAGAATCAGCTGCAGAGCTGTGCGTCAGATGTGAGCTCGCAAACTTTCTGACACCTATTTCATTGGGATTTAAGTGGGCTCACAGCCCGCCTCAGGTTTGCAACGCTGCTTTTCTCCCGTCTTTAGCCCTGTTCCCAACGGCTTCTGTAGCTCTTGCTCTTAAGTATGTACAAGTAACAAGCGATACGAAACCAGAAAAAAAGTGGTTTGTAGACCCATATACAAAAAAAGCTCTTGTACTAGATGTCAGCCCTTCACTGAACTTCAAAGCACCTTTTTGTGAAATGAGTCGGAAATCTCCAAGTCTTAGGTGGATGCTAGATCTCTGGGAAGATCTGGAGGAGGTAAGGAAGGTAGCTGGCTACTTTAAATACACTGAGAAACTGCCTCAATATTTATTTGGATTCGGACTATCATTTTCCTTCTTCTGGTGATATTTGCTGAGCCTAATATACAGGTAATACATCACACCCCTGAGCCTGATGAAAATGAGTCAATAGGTGGCAACTATGGAAAACATCTATATTCTGAACAGTCATCATTTGCACTTTTCACTGCTCTTTTCAACCTTTTCTGGCAACTGGGTGGGATGTGAATGAGTCCTGGAGAAGACAGCAGAGCCATTCATCAGTTCATGACAGACAGCTTGAAGTGACAAGCTGATATTGAAAACAGCATATGGAAGACCTTAATGTGTGGAGATTTATGAAACTGCCTGAGAAACAAAGTAAGAAACACATCCCACTCACCCTCCCACTCCTTTCAACAGTTTCCCTCTTGCAAGGTCTGAGGGTCTGATCCAGCTAGATGACACGTTTTTGGGAAGTGAACTAATTGGGAGAGACTTGGCCCCTGCAGTACCCTCAGCACTTGCCATGATGCGTTCACTGCCTCTTTCTAAATCTGGGAATGAGATAAATGATCCATCTCATTTGGTAACTTTGAGACATTTGCTACTTCCACAGGAAGCACTTCACTTCCTCTCCCCTCAGTCTTCAGTGATAAGCAAAACAATTAATAAAGTGTAAATAATTCAAGACGAAGCATGGAACAGGTGTAGAAAATGATGGACATGGAAGGTCTTTGATATAAACCACGTGGGGGTATGTATTAAAACACTCACAGGAGCCCCAAATCTTGCACAACTTAGATCAAAAAGATCTAGATTGGGAGTATCAGTGATGGTGAGATGGGTGAGACGTGATCAAAGCTCCGTAGGGGCCCATCAGTCCTTGATGGCAAAAGGTCATGAACCTAGAGAGCTGAAGTGTTGTGGGCCAGGACTGTCAGTTAATTTTCCTTCTTGGCCAGAAGATCTGAGTACCCAGAAGGATCTGCACCAGTACAGTTGTGTCATGAGAAAATTAGCTCCCATGCAGAAGCTGCTTGGGTATGTGTGTCTTAGTAAGACAGAGTTCCCTCTGCTCTTGCCCATCTCACAGATTCTTGATTAGACAGTTTAGCTTTCGTACTGCTTTCATAACAGAGTTCAGCACTTATATACAAGGAGGCATCCTTTTAATTTTTTTCCATTAGTTTCTTGCCTTTAAAAAAGAAAAAAAACAAAACCACATACATAACAAGAAAAAGCATATGTCTTCTAGCTATTTGAGGCTCTAGTTGCATAAAAGACACCTCGACCTCTAAATTTCTTCATCTTTTGGGATTTTTTAAGAACACTGTTATGTAATTTTGGGGTTTTTTTTACATTTGGTGTCCTGTTTAAGGACCCTAATGTTGAAGGAGTAAAGCTAGCATTTCAGTTGTTGTTTTGTTTTTCTACTTGCATATTTTGGCAGTTCCTTTTGGGAGAGGGAGTATTGACATTTTGTCCCTTCAAAATCAAACTTACTCTGGTTGACTCTCTTGTTTGCAAAAAGAAAGATAGGAAGAATTTGCATCCTGCTATCAAAGTGCAAGCCTGTTTACATANNTTTTGTGTCTTTTTTTTTTTCCTGAAATATGATAGTTTGTCTTAGCTGAAAACATCCCTGACTCATATTTTTCATCCTTAAGAATCGTTGCATATTTTCATCTTCATGTATCTTAGCTCTTGTAGCTTAAACTGTGCTCTTTCTACTGATTACCCATAGTGATCAAGGTTAAATTTCAGCTAACTTGCACAGTAGGATGAATAATCCTGAGCTCTTTTATAGTGCATCCACCACCTCCGTGTAGCACAAGTAGGATTTGAAGCTTGCAGACCCTTTATAGGTGTTTTTAGTTTGCACCAAATAAACCTGGAATAATTAGAGAAAAACATATGAAGTTGAAGCACAATCCTACCTGCACAGTATATATTTAAACTTCTCTTTCTTCCATGTGTTTATCCTCTTTCTACATTCCTCCACTAGGTTTGTGCTAGTCAGAATTAACCCCACCTGTCTGCAGGGGATGAATGGATTTCCAGCACACTCAGTCAGCACTCTACACTTTACTTGGAAAAAACCCTTGAGACTTAGTGACAGAACAGTCAACACTATTAAAACATAAAATATCTGTAAAACATCTTCCTCCTAGGAGCTGACAAGGGGATTTCTCTTCACCTTACTCTGAGACCACGTTGTGGTACCATATTAGGCTGGGAAATTTAGTATTCTCCATGCACTTGAAACTGAATTTCTAACCCATTTCAGCTTAGGCACACCCTAATGTATATGTATATGTATATGTATACGTATATGTATATGTATATGTATATGTATATGTATATGTATATGTATATGTATATGTATATGTATATGTATACGTATTTTTTTGTGTGTATGTATATGTATATATATATGTATGTGTATGCGTGTATGTATGTGTAAATGTGTATATATATATGTATCATAGAATCATAGAATCATAGAATGGTAAGGTTGGAAGGGACCTCAAGGATCATCTAGTTCCAACCCCCTGCCATAGGTGGAGACACCTCCCACTAGTACAGGTTACTCCAGGCCTTGTCCAACCTGGTCTTGAACCCCTCCAGAGAGGGAGCAGCCACAACCTCCCTGGGCAACCTGTTCCAGTGCCTCACCACCTCACTGGAAAGAACTTCCTCCTAACATCCAGTCTAAATCCCTCTGCCAGTTTGAACCCATTGCCCCTTGGCCTGTTGTTGCAAGACCTTGTAAATAGTCCCTCCCCAGCCTTCCTGTAGGCCCCCTTCAGATACTGGAAGGCTACTATCAGGTGTGTGTATATGTATATGTATGTGTATGTGTATGTGTGTGTGCAAATGTATACATATGTGTATGTGTATGTGTATATGTATATGTAAATGTATATGTATATGTATATGTATACATATATGTATGTATTCACACAACTGGGAAATGTTCACTCCTAGCTTCAGGATTGTGGTGGTCTCAGTTAACCAAGTCATCAGTACTTTATCACAGTATCACAGTATCGCAAGGGTTGGAAGAGACCTCAGAGATCATCAAGTCCAACCCATCACCACAGCCCTCAAGATTAGACCATGGCACCAAGTGCCATGTCCAAACATGCCTTGAACGCCTCCAGGGACGGTGACTCCACCACCTCCCTGGGCAGCCCATTCCAGTGACAAATTACTCTCTCAGTGAAGAACTTCCTCCTCACCTCCAGCCTAAACTTGCCCTGGCGCAGCCTGAGACTGTGTCCTCTTGTTCTGTCACTGGTTGCCTGAGAGAAGAAGGTAACCTCCTCCTGGTCACAACCACCCTTCAGGTAGTTGTAGACAGCAATAAGGTCCCCCCTGAGCCTCCTCTTCTCCAGGCTAAACAGTCCCAGCTCCCTCAGCCTCTCCTCATAGGGCTTGTGCTCGAGGCCTCTCACCAACTTTGTAACATTTAATACATTTTCTTGCACATTAACTGCTTGTTATGAGTGGAAAAACTATAGGCAGGTCCTTGTGCCTTCTGTTGGGAGCAAGGTCCTTTCCTGGACGGTCTTCTGATCTTTTATTAATCTTGATGCTGAGAGCTCACAGTATGCAGCAGTTGCAAGTGAGGTCAGATGAGGGTATGAGGACTAAGGGAGTGGTGGATACTTGGATCCTGTGGGACATCTTCTTTTCTTCTCTATCCTACCAAGGCAGTGATCCTTTCTTAGTGTCATTTTTCCAATGGTTCATGTTGCTGCAGCCAGAAGGATAGAGGTCAGCTAATCCTGGGTGCTGAGGAGCAGAAAGAGAAATATACATTGGAAAACAATGCCTCTAGTAAGAGGATATCTGTAGATGATAGGGAAACTAGAGTATGGCAATAGATACTGGTGTGCACCAGTGTATCTTCTTTGATTTCTGTATGTCACCTACATGAGCAGAGGACTAGGGCAAAGACTGGAGGTAGAGGGAAAGAAGGAGCAGGCACGACTGAGTCCATGTTATGGCTAAGAGGCAAAAGTAGAACCCAGAGCTCCCAGTCATGACAGCCCCCTGCAGCCGTCCCTTGAATTATTGCTTTGATTAGTATGATGTCTTGCCCCCGGCAACCATGTGGCATTGAGTCTATGGAGAAAAAAATATGACTGTTGAGAATAATTGGTTCTTTGACAGCAGATTGCACAAAGGTCAAAGTGTACTGTGGAGAGTGAGACAGCTGAAAAGTCACATTCCCTGCAGGCGCTGTGGCGCTGACCTCTTATGCCTGCAAAAACTGTGAATCACAGCTAATCTGTTGCGATGCCATGGCTTCTTGCACTGGAGGACTGTAAGATCTCAGTGCAAGCACTGTGGTTTCTCAGCTGGCAACACTGAAGCTCTTTGTAGCACCAGGTCAGGTTGTGTATGGGGGGAGTTAGATAAGGTTTTCATGTTATGTGATCTGTCTTGTTGCATTATTCTAACAAATTAGACACTAGAAAGCCACTCTGTTGTCTATCTGTCTCTGCACCGCAGTGAGGACATCTCTTTCTTCCCCTGAGCTCTGACAGCTGTGATTTACTTGGGACAAACCTAGTATCTGTAAAGGATCTTGCTTCTTGTGGGCACTATGGAAACCCTGAGGTACAGTGCCCCTCTCTCACCAGCCATGTTAGAATTTCTATAAAAGATGAAGACCTTTTCAAACTACTTACCCAAGTTTCTCACTGTGAAGTTTCATCCAGCATGAAAAGATTTACACCCAAAATATCTTTTTTAGGCACCTCCATCCTCAGAAGGGCTCAAGTCTTCAAGATAGGACTGTGACTGGAGAAGTCACATTAACAAAACAATGAGAATTCAGATTCATGGCTGGGAACCTGTTTATTTACGTGGAAAGTGTGCAGAACCCAACCAAAAGGATGCAGTGTTAAATACAGTACCTGACATTGTGCATCCAATAGCTGATAACAAGTAACTGAGTTCCTCGCCTTGCCTTTCCTTGCCTTGCCTTTCCCACTCCTTTATCATGTTGTCTCTCTTGTGAATCAGTGTCTATACATATTGGAGAACAGAAATCTTCATGTTGAAGTGAGTTAAAGCCAAGGTCTGCAGCGAGAAAATGTCTTTATTTCCTTTCTCCTTTCCTTGACTTTCCTCTTGCCCTGATGGAGCATTGACACCATTCCATCTCTTCTTGAGGTGCTGCAGGTCATTTTTTACAGTGTTTTAACTAAAGCTGAAATAGTCCAAATAACTGACTGAAAGACTGATGGTTTAATGAAAAATGCTATTCACTAAAAGAGAAATCCTTAGTCTGACTGCAACTAGGAGTGGGTCTCAGGCTGCCATTCCCTATATGACAGTCATCACAGGGTGTTACGAGTAGATATCAAGGGTATGACTGCTAGCAGTAGTTACTTCTTTAGAGGAAGAAAAAAAAAAAAAAAGAACTTAGAGAGGAAAACAAAGGGATACTGACTGTTTGGCTGGTTCCCAAGTCAGTGCCACACAGCGTCTCACTGGCCTTGCATGATTTGCTTCCCAAGGCCATCAGTTTGTTGATAGGAGAAAGGAGAAGCCTGAACATAAAAAGCCATTTCCTCTCATCACAGTGATCTCTGTTCAGGTCTGATAGCCACCAATGTATTACAGTCAAGGCCGTGAAAAACTTCTCCCAGTGTAGTGTGAAATTTGCTCCAGGAGAGCAGAAACATCTGGTTAGAGCCAGGAAGTGGTTACTGGCTAGGGTTTGGCAACAAGGGAACGGGTAGTTAATACACTCTTACCTCATCAGTAGGTGTCACTACAGCAAAAGACAGGGTCCAGTGGAAAGTTTCAGAGGGGAATAGAGAGGGGTACATCGGCCAGCCAATCAGATGCAGACTCAGTTCAGTGTTTCCTGACTACAACCAGAGATGGATCTAGGTTTATGAATTGCCTGTAATAAGGCTATAGGAAATGAAAGATTAAGGAAATGAGTCATTAAGTGATTACAAAGACATGTGGAGCACACACAGTTGTGGCCGCCAGTAACAGAGCGTTGAGCAACCGTAAATTTCTTCTGCGGGGGTTTTGGGAATGTTCCTGCTGAACTTGTATGCAGTAGTGAGTTACGGTTGGGTGGATGTACTTGAAATGAAGCAGTAGCAAGTTTCAGCCACTCTGAGCACGAAACCGGCAAAAGAGTTTTCTACAAGTCAACATCAGCCTTTTGATGCCAGGCCTGGTGACCATTCCCAGAAGAAATATTAGAAATACTGCAACAATTGAGAAACAAACACCCTCTGACACAGTAGGATTTAGGTCTGGGCTTCAGTATAGATGTGGAAGCATTAATCAAGGCTCAGTTAAAACCTCTTTGTCAGGGCCAACATCTGAAAGCTGACAATATAGCCCTATGCTTGAACCAGTTCCTCACTGTTTCCACTTTACTGCCAACAGAACTCCCAGCAGCTGCTCTTCCTCCTGCAAGTATTTTTTCTAATATGCTGGGACTGACATTCAGTAATGTCACATGGGGAAGTGTGGATAACCAAATCTTGGGTATGTAGAAGGCAGGATAGCAGGAAAGCAGAGCTGCTGCACATGTTCAGTGGGTGTGCTATCATCAGTTGATGAGCAGAAGCCCTGTGGTGTACCTGGAGGCCTTTCTTCATACCGTGGTGAACCTCCTTCTGTTTCCAGGCTCTTGGACAGCAACCTTTCTGGAGAAGCCCCCTTCTCTCTGGTCCCCTGCAAACCCAGGACGGAAGAACCATAAAGAGCTCTGTGCATTTTGAGAGTTCAGCACTTTAGAGGCAATATGAGAAGCACAATTTAGAAGCTGTCATTCCAGGCAGCTGGGTTAAGTCACAGAACCCTTCAAAATGGACTCTCATTAGGGTTTGGCATCAAAATCTGTCTTTTTAATCCTGCTCTCTGGGAAGCGTGGTCGGGGAAAAAAAGACCTGAAAGACACAGCAGGTCAGCCTTGCTGCCTGCTATCAAACTCAGACTCTCCTGCTCTGAATTACCTTCTTGCAGGTTCTTGCAGAGACATCCTGCACTAGAATGTGTCACACAGCAGATCCAAACCCTTTCTGAAAGAATATTGTCAAGTATTCAAAGCAGGAAGGAAGAAATGAGAGAGTCAGGTCTCCTAATGGCTTTACTGAAAACATACATAAAGTGCAAATGACCCAGACACAGAAGAGTATTAAACACTGAGAAATAGGTTCTATAAATCCTGAGACTTCCTGCAAAGTATTTTGCCTCCAGAGTTGGTTCTCTACCAGCACCTCTGTTGGCTGCAAGTGTTGGCCTTCATGCTGGCTCTAGTCTTCTGTGCCTTATTTGCTGCTGGTTCTCTCTCACATATATTTGACTCCCTAATACACTTTGCATCCAGGAACATTGTAATAGATGCAGGGGGAAAAAAGTGCAGGTGGGTCCTCCTTCTACCCAATAATAACCTGTCATATAACAAGACCTTGCAAACAGATGTTTGGGTTTTGTTTTTTTTTAAGCCCCCGTTTTCATTTGCTTTCCTCCAGTTTCATTTTGTATTTATATTCAGCCTCCTGAAATTCTTGTTGTTCTTCCATGCAAACAGTATCTTGGTTTCATGCTATATTGTTTCACACCAAAGTTAACATCACCTGGTTGCAATGCTTATAGCCACAGCTTGGTTTCACCCACTTCCCAAACTAACTACCCAATCTCTGCATGTAGAATCCAAACAATGATCCCATGTCCTATCTGATTCTGCTGCAGCGGTGTCCTTTCTGTTGGGAAGTAATCTGTCTTAGGAGGCTGATGCACTTCCAAATTCTCTGTAATGGGCTGGTAGATGGGAGAGTATGGAGTGAAAAAACTACTGCAGCAGATGCAGTGATCTACACACTGGTGGGTGCTTAAAGAAGCTCAGTAGATGAGAGCTCCTGACCCTATGACTTTAAATCCGACTAGATAAGACAGCCAAAGAGTGGGAGGTGAAACAGAAGCCCAGAGAGTTGAAGAGTTTGTCATAGCAGATCTGGGACTGCTGCCCAGGCCTTCTAAGCACAGCTGGGTGATGAAATTATAGTTAATAATACTACTAATAAATAATAATAAATGTACCAAAAGCTGGTGTTACAGAAGGGCTAAAAGAGATCACCAAACTGACCAGAATGTAGTGATTTTTTTTGGCCAAGAAGAGCATTGGTGTTGATATCTTCCAAAATCTCTCAAGCATTTTCAAAACAAAAATTTTAGAGACATTTCAAAATGGTAATTTACAATTAAAAATAAATTAAAAATAAACTTTTAAATGCATTTTTAAGAGCAACAAAAGAAGCGAAAGGGGGGAGGGGGGAGAAAGCACTCTAATAATTTAGAAAGTCTTTCCATTTCAGTCCAATGAACTCATAATTTAGAAAGTCTTTCCATTTCAGTCCAATGAAACATTTCATTCAGATCCAAACCCAATCTTTTATTTTTACCCCCCCAAAATTCAATAGATTGTCATGTTTGTTGAGTTCTTTTTGATTTTCCATTTTGCTGAACAGAGCAAAATATATATATCAATCACCAAGCTCCACTCATAAATCCTAATTAAAAAATGTGTCACATGGACTACATTAAACTTTATTATTTAAACATTTCAACAATGAAAATCTCTCACCCAGACATTTTAACTACATCACCACAGTAACTACCCTACCATGCTACAACTTCTACTACAATATTTCTTTGTGGCACAGATAACTGTGACCGTGCCCTTGCTAACGTAATTCATGAGAAGGAGCAGCATGATTGAAACAATACTCACGCTTCAGGGTTGACCTCTAAACCTGTCATAAGTCACAAGTGTCAAAATCAAGCAAGGTTATACAGGGGAGGTTATGAAATTTCATCACTTACACAGATGTTGAATTTTCTATGTGCAGTGACAGAGTCAGGCAACTTACCTGATTGTGCATGTTCCAATGAAATGAACAAATTGATTTTGTTTTGATTGCCTTTTTGCTTTCAGTTGATGCATGCTATTTCCACGGTGGTTTATTTTCTGTGCTTCCTTTAAAAGAAGTTCCTGAGTTCCTTCTTTTTTTTTTGTTTTGTTTTGTTTTGTTTTGTTGTTTTGTTTTGTTTTGTTAATATTGCTTGATACCAGTCAATGCATCAGCTCAGCATCTTCCATTCTGAGCAAATCCAGCCAAAAGGCATTTTGGGGAGGTATTTTCTCCCTGATGAAATGTAGAGAGGAGTAGAAGTAGCTGCTTCATGTCACAGCATTTTAGAAAAGCTCAGGAATGTGCCTGTAGCTGACAACGGAGCAGAAAACTAAAGGAGAAGCAAAGTAGCTGATCTAACAGGAATCCTACCAAGAGTTGGTGATCAGCTCTTGCAGAAAATGTCAAGTGATCTTAAATCATTTAGTAGCTGCAATTTATGTCTCATTAGAAAAGCTCCCGCAGTGCACTCTACTGAACCTCCCTTCCTGACACAGAATTACAGAATCACAGAATGCCAAATCGAAAGGTCCCCCAAGGACCATCTGGAGCAACCACTGTATAGTGTAAATGAGATGGCCCAGCACCCTGTCAAGCCAAGTCTTTAAACTGTGCAATGCAGGGGAATCGACTACTTCCCTTGGAAGATATTCCAGTGTCTAACTGTTCTCATGGCGAACTGTCTCTTTTCTGGAGCTCAATCAGAATCTCCCCAGGAGTAACTTGCACACATCAATCCTTGTCTTTTCCATGTGACTCCCTATCAAAAAGGAGTCTCCATTCTCCTGGTAGTCCCACTTTGTGTACATGGTAATAGGGTCTCCCCTAGGCCTTCTCAAGGTTGAAAAAACTCCGTTCTCTCAGTCTCTTCATATAGCACATCTTCCAGTTCTCTGATCATATTCATGGCCCTTCTCTGGACACTTTACAGCCTGTCTGCATCTTTTTTGTATGGTGGGCAACACAACTGCACACAATAAGCACTTCAGGCATGGTCTGACAAACACTGAGTAGAGTTGGAGAATGACTTTTTTATTTCTGCAGGCAATGCCCTTGTTGATGCAACCCAGCATCCTGTCGGCTTGCTTTGTCACTACAGCACACTGTTGACACGTGCTGAGCTCCTTATCTACCAAGACCCCTAGGTCTCTTTCCATAGGGCTGCTCTCCAGCTAGGTGGATCCCAGTCTGAACTCCACTCCTGGGGTTTGTATTCCCAGGTACAAGACCCTACACTTGTCCAATTGAACTTCATAAGATTCTTGCTAGTTCACTTACTCTACCAGTCCAAGTCTTCCTGGAGAGTGGTTCTCTCTTCTGGAGTTTCAACTTTTACACTCATTTTCGTGTGATTTACAAACTTAATCAGAGTGGTCTTGATCCCAACATCCAGATCACTTTTTAAGATGTTAAACAGCACTGGGCCAATTATTGATTCCTGGGTGACCCCACTGGTGAGTGGTTGCCAAGTTAACAGAGAACTATGACTGTCACTCTGCCAAGTTAACAGAGAATTATGGTTGCCACCCTCTGGATATAGCCTGTCAGCCAGTTCCCCACCCACCATGCAGACCACCTATATAGGTCATAATATGGCAGTTTCTCTAGGACAGTTGTGGGGAGGATGTCAAAAGGCTTGGGGAAGTCTAAGATGCTCATCCTGCATTGACTGAGAATTACTGTGTTGTAGAAGGCAATCAGGTTTGTTAAGCACAATTTGCCCCTGCTGAAGGCAGGTTGGCTTTTCCTGTCACATACTTCAGCTGACTTGTGACAGTCCCTGGGAAGATTTGTTCCATAACTGTCCCAGGGATTGAAGTGAGGCTAATGGCTCTATGATGACCTGGGTTCTTCTTGGAACCTTTTGATAGATGGGGTGACACTAGCCTTCTTCCAGTTTTCAGGGATGTATCCTGATCTCCATGACTTCTCAAGGGTTATGGAGAGTGCCTTTGAAAACACATCAAGGTCCACAAGCAGGGCAGCTTGACATTCTGTTCTGTCTGATGCCTGAGAGAAAAATGGTGCCCACTAATGACTAAACCTCTTCTTTTGATCCTGCTTTGCCCTCCAAACATGCATTGTACTCAAAGTACTAGATCCGTAGAGAGGAGAGGTAAGTATGAATCATTTCCTATATCAAAACCCATGTTAGATGAACAGTCCCAACAGAATTCTCCAAATTCTTGAATTTTCCAGAGGTCACCTGATTAATTCCAAGGTTCTTCAGAAATATCTAGGGTTTACCAGACAGAGTAGCCTTTGAGAATCTCCATTATGACTCTCAGGGACCCATTAATTCTGAGCCATGTGAAGTCATGTTGTCCAGAGAATGATAACAGACTGAAGAGATAAATCAGTTTGGCAAAGTTTTACCTTCAGCTTGCACATACAACAGAGTAATCCTGGGAGCCTTCAGAAAAACACATGTGTGTTGAAGGAAGGATTTTCTTTTTTGCCTTCCTCCCCTCCCCCTTTCTGGGAGAATTAAAATGAGCATCGATCAATTTGGGTGTCAGAGCACAAAAAGGAAGCGAGGACAATAATAATAATAAAAAGAAAACCACAGCAGCAGCAGGAGACCTACCTATGGCTCAGGAAATCTACCAGTGCAATAAAGATCAAGAGCTATATTCAGACAATAGATGTCCTATAATGTACAGGTAGCAGTTACTTCTCTCCAGTGATTCCAGAGGCAGCCAGGGTCTGGCAGTCTGTCACTATAACTTGCTAAATATGATCCTAAATTGACTGCCGACAAAGATGCCTACAATGTTTGTCATCTGAGAGTGACAGCATGGCAAGTGTGAGATAGAATGAATGATCAGTTTCAGTCTTACAGTACTTTGATCTTTAGATGCCAACAAAACCTTTGAAGATTGACTATCCTCTGCAGTGTGAACAATTTCCATTAGAATGGTATGGGACTGCATTAGATGGACAAAAGAAGGGAAACAGGATTCACCAGTTAAGTGGAATGAAATGGCAAATGAAGCACTTTATTCCCCTTCTCCTGGATGCCCTTCCAGAACAAAATATTCAGGCTCAAGAAGTAATAAGCTGAAATTTGATGGCCTGTGTTTGTAGAGTAGGTGAAGCTTGATATTCAGATGTCCTCTGGCTTTACAATCTGGATGATCTGACCAAGATTCCTATACATGAGGGTGACATTCTAGCAGGGGACAGAAGACTGGAGATTTGCCAGAAATTCTTTACAGTGAGAGTAGTGAGATAATGGAATAAGTTACCCAGGTAGGTTGTGGATATTCCCTCCCTGGAGATGTTCAAGGCCACATTGGATGAAGCCTTGAGCAAACTGTGTAGTGGAAGGTGACCCTGCCCATGGGAGAGAGTTGGACGTAGACGATCTTCTGAGTCTCTTCCAATCCAAACCATAATATGAACCTATCAATCTGTGAATCTGCTCTCTCATCTACACAAAGAAAAGGTACGCAGGAATCAGTAGTCTTTATTCTTCACCCCTGGCACTGCATACAACATGAGACCTCATGTCTCATTTCTGTATCTATTGCTCTAGCTCACATCTCTCTAGCTGAGCGCTGGTTGTGTTCCCAAATTTTGTACCACTGCCGAGATTCATAACATTTCAAGATAATTCTGAAACTGATGTAATGAGTTGAGTTGAATCTGCTGCTGATATACTGCTGCTGTCATGACAGCTTCAAAATTAAGATGCTGACTGGAGCAAAATATTGTGGGGCTTGAAGTTCAGATTGTAACATGAGAGGCTTCCTGTTCCAGCTGCTGCTTTTGGTTTGCAGGTTTGGGTCGTTGCAGGTTTTCTACTGGGTGGGCTGTGGGTTGAGGTGTCAGGAAGGTCATTGCCTTCCGCTACTGCTTCTGCATGTTGCTGTGCTTTTCTGAGAATAGGCCAAGGTAATTGTACATTTTATCATCTCATTAAGCTCAGCTCAGAGATTTTTATGTGTTACTTTCCCCCGTGTCTGTGTGTAGAGAGTGGGGGTGAGAGCAGCCTGTGTTAACCCAGGACAACTGTAAATAAAATTAACAAACATGGCTGAGATTTTTGGCCTCTGAATGCTGTTTTACAGGGACTTAGGTGATATTTAACACTAGCTGTAATGAGAAGTGGGCGTTGCTATTGATGTTTATGCTCCCTTGGATTCAAGAAGTACCACCTGAAATAAAAAATCAATTATACATATACAGAATGGTCTTTGTTTTAGAAAAACACTAGGATGGTATCATGAGGGCCTTCAGGAAGAACAAAACACACCACTCTAGATGCAGCCCCTAAGCCTGGGGAATGTCTATCCTCAGATAGAAACAGCCTCAGCAACACTCAGTAAGGAGGTGTTGTAGGTAGTGAAAGATGAGAAAAGTAACTCCACCTCATTCTTAGAATGTCTGCAAGAAAAGAAAA
>VWZE01018313.1:236943-250988 GCA_013396675.1 Eubucco bourcierii
AAAGAAAGAAAGAAAGAAAGAAAGAAAGAAA
The DNA here is from genome assembly GCA_013396675.1 of Eubucco bourcierii. Lineage (NCBI taxonomy): Eukaryota > Metazoa > Chordata > Aves > Piciformes > Ramphastidae > Eubucco > Eubucco bourcierii. The sequence continues at coordinate 236,975 of VWZE01018313.1, forward strand.
GAAAGAAAGAAAGAAAGAGAAAAAAAAGAAAGAGAGAGAAAAAAAAGAAAGAGAGAGAATGGAAGGAAGAAAAGAAGAATGGGACTTTGCATGGTATGTGGAGTGCTCCTCCTCAAAGACAAAATCCTACCTACTTGACTGATAACAACTGGTATCCTTAAAATTGCGAAGCATGCCCTTGCACAAATCTGTCTGGGAGTTTCATTGTTCTTACTGATTAGACACTCTTTCACTTTTTTTTTGATCCTGAGGTAATCCATCATGAACACAGACAATAGGTGATCCACACACACACTGTAGCTGTCCTCTGTCCTCCCAACATTGGAACTCTTTGTTCTGTTGCAGAGCAAACCCACAACATCCAGAAATTTGCTTTGAAAGTTACTAATATTGGTGTGTCAAAACCAAAAATAAACAAATACGCCCATCGTGAAAACAAATAGCTGTGTTTAAAGGCATTGATGCAAGAAGAGGCAGAGTGATTGGCCAGTGGTGTGGAGGAACAAAGAAGCTCTTCTGGTCATTGCCAAAGATCAGTCCTAGGAGTTTGCTCCAGCATTTTCAGAAACAATGATGACAGTCATGTGTGTGTGTGTATGTGTGTGTGCGCGTGTGTGTCCCTGTCCTCAACATGGTAAATCTGATCCTTGTTAATGTGAATTAATACCAGGTTTCAGCTCAGCCACTGGGGTAACGTGATGCTCTGGACTGCTGTAATCCTAAACAGAGCATTAGGAGAGCAGCTCACATCACAGCTGTGACTCCTTGCAGGTGTTTCTTCCCCAGGCAGCTCCTTCAGCAGCATGTCTGTGACTCTGCATGAGAGGCATAGGGGGAACTCTCTCATCATCAGACAATAGCCATCCCTGGAAGTAATGCGCTGATCCAGTGCTGGCTTTACCAGGAGGGGTGGGGAGGTGGAAGTCTGAAGTGATGTGAGTCTTTGATAACTTGTACAAAAGGAGAGTGAAGTAGCTGAATGAACAAAACAGATACCTCTATGTGAACTCCTTCCCCTGTGGACTGGACGCACAGTGCCTGTGTACACATGTGCTCTTTGTTCCAGCCAGTGGTGTTCCTGCTGCTCCTGCCTCACCACTATCCCTTATCCTCCCCCTTAAGCCCTGGCTCACAGATTTCGTCAACAATCTCCACTATTCATTTTTCAGGGGCACCAAAGGGAAACAGAAGTCTCCTAAGTAAAGTTCTGCCTCCTTTGGGACTGCCCTGCTTTCCCACCCGTCCTTCACCACCCTCCCCCCTGAAGCTTTGCATCGTGCCTGTCTGCAGTCACAACTCAATATTGGGTTACAGTAGGCCTCCAGCTGACCTGGTGGGTTCATCCTGTAAAAATACCGCTTGTGCCATTCGTCTCTCTGATTACTCCTGGCTCATAACAGGTGGGGCTGCCAGCTTGAAGAGAGAAGGCAAGATGGAAGAGCTGCTCCTTACTGCATGCCCTCCTCCTCAGAGGGCAGGAAAAAAGCAACACATTTGTTCGCTCCCCCAGCTGTTTTCCCAAGGTCTTGGGTTCTTCAGAGAAGAGTTTTGCATAAGTCCATTTTTTAAAGTTTAGTACCACTGGAGTCAACTGAGGGCCACAAACAGCGCTTGCTTACTTTAATTTTCAGCATAGTGTCTTTCAGTTTTGACACAGGTCCTCATCAAATTCCCAGCTGACTTCTGCAATTGTCTCATCTCTGCAGAAACACATCAGACATTTAATTAGTCTCGCAACAAATTCAGTGCTTCCAGGACCAAGAACTGCCCTTTTTGGCTGTTTGGCTTTGGTTTTCAGTCTTGGTTGGACTTGGTTGGGGGGTGGGATCTGAAGAAATAGGGTGGAAGCAACTACAAGCTAACAAAATATTTGACTTCCAGAAATAGATATGAGAGGGAGGGACTTCTATTTAACTCAGAGTAGTAGGTCAGATTTGAACGGTTTGCAGCATGGGTGTGTTTTAGATGTAGATCTTAACTCAATGGCTTGTTCCATCTCTGCAGTGAGGTAATCCATGGAGTATTGTTCAGAAATGCAAAAGAGTTTCCTCTCGCTCTTGATAGCAACTTTACATTCCTCCTGGAATGAGGTAGTCATGAACTGCTTGGTGGCCTAGGGTTGCCTAGGTAAATAAGGATATGCATAAAAGGTTTCTACACAAAACGGGAGGGATTTAACGACACAAAGCTCAAAGGGGTTCTTGAATAAACAAGAATGGACCAGCTCCAGGGATAGGAAATGGCTCTTTCTGAAGAGCAATCAGTAGCACAAGAATTCATTTTAGAGTTATATTGGAGGACAGCTGAACAGAAAGCTAGATTTGAGAAAAAGAAAATTTATTTCCAAGCCCTCTTTCTACCCATCAAAAGAAAAAGCTCTGAAAGAAAAGTGAATGTTTCTGAAGTGTGTGTGTGTATGTATATGTGTGCGTGACCTTCATCAGTCTGCCAATCTCTAATCAGTACTCAGAGAGGAAAAGAGAATCTGTATAGCAAGTGATCTTCAACTGAAAACAGACTGCATTTTCTTTGTTGCCTTCCACGTATTTCTCATTTCATAATATATTTTTCCAGCTGAGACCTTGCCAATGTTGAAACACTGAGTTCGTTAAGATGATCAGAGATGACCAGGAACTTGGCTGGTGATTTCCTAGCCCCCTGATAGCCTCCACTGTGTCTGATCTGTAAGATACGATAGGCTTTGGATGGAGACATTGAGAGCTGAGGTGGTTTTTTTTTTTTCTTTCTTCCTTGCAAAGCTGTAATGAGGACTTATTTAAGGACACTGCCACCAAACCGGATGTATCCTGCACAGCAGGGGGAAGCTGATTATAAGCATTGACTTTGTCTCCTAGAAGACACAGCAACACTCAAAGTGAAGTGACTTAGGGAGAGAGATCACTGCACCAACCTGACTGAAGGAGGATTTCAGAGTCATTTTTTTTCAAAAGAGGCATTTTCTTGGTACCCATGAAACAACCTAACTTTTTGGCTAACAATGGTCTCTATCTTCCCTTCTGCATTCTGTTGTATTTCACAACAGAAGCCAGCAAAACAATTTAACTTCCCAGTCCTCATTTTATCTGCTTGAGCAGTTCTACCTGGAGACTGTAAGTAATAGGAACCCATGTATTTTTCAGGAAAAGCAGAGTTGCTGATGAAATCTGAAATATAATTCTAGGTTATTTCTACATGTGGATAGTTGTGGACTCTTTTGGAAGTAGAAACTCCTGTATTATCATATACATATCCATTTTCATCAGTCTCCTTTAAGTTGCATTGTCCCTTACCCCCAAAAAAAGGAAAGGAAAAAAAAAATCTGCAAATTAGAAAGAGACAATAGTTTGCCTTTTATTTCCATAGTGCTTAAATGCAGCACCAAGGACCTTATATAGTATATTATACTGTATGATATTTGTTTCTCCTTTACAGATTCAGGTACACTATGTCTCTTTATTCTTTCATGTCTCTTGCCTGTGTTTCTTGGAAACAAGAATTGGAGTTGTTACTGGGAATTTAATAGGTTTTGTGTTTAAAATGGATGCATCTTCATAAAATTTCAGCAGTCCAAAGAGATCTAGGCAGATAAAAATAAATCTGTTTTCCCTTGTCCAGTAGGTATCACTTCTTTGATACTTTCATTGTTGTAACCTTGCCAGTTTTCCGTGTTTGAGAAGGGAAGTGGACCAGAAAGAACATGCATTTATAAATCACAAACATGTCAGTTAAGAAACATTTTTTTTATAAAAAGAAAGAACTGAGTCCATTTCTCCAAGTACTATAGATATCCCAAAATAAACAAACCCACTGATGTTTTTTTCCTTTGCAAGTAATTTTTTAAAGAGCAAATTACCTTGTCACAACTGGGAGTATCATCATCACGACTACTTTGAAATCATGAAGCAGGTGACGTGATCTACTACAGCCTTTTTTCTTGCTGTGCCTGCTTGGTATAAGCTTCCTAAAAGCTTCAGGAGTTGCTCTGGGGATGAATTTGGCCCGCAGGGGTCTTCCATTTCCTTTGATTTATTGCCCTCATTCAAAGTGTATTCTCATTTGGATGGTCAGGGATTTACACACGTAACTGCCATTAACACTAAAGGGTGATACCATTAAGACAAATGTACAGTTAATCTCTGCCACTGTAGAGATAAAAATATACCTCAGAGAGTGCTCTGTCTGGGCTGGAAATGTTCATTATCCGAGTTTCGTTTCACAGCATGGAGTAGCTTTAAAAGGCAGTTGTATAGTTTTACCACCTTTACCCTCTATTTCTTAGGGGGAAGGAGAGGAGAGAAAATGGGGATCTGTTCAGGAGAGAGATGACAGAAAATTATATTGTTTCCTTCAAGCCCCAAATGCAGACATTTTCACGCACATACTAGGAAGCATTGAATTATTTTTCGTCTCTTCCTTGGATCACAGGATTGCTTCTTCCTTCTCTTCCTGCTTTTATTTCAGTAGTGTCATAGTAACCCTTAAAGAGGGAGCTTCCTAATCTTTCCCAAACTTCATGCCAACCTATAGACTTATGTGAAGCAAGAGATAATCCATACCAAAGAGAACTTAAAACAGGCAAAAAGAGTAGATCCAGGTGGAAATTCAAATTGTAAGAGTCAGAAAGTGTCTTTTCACTCCTCTCCATCTACCCACAGTCCATCGCAGTTTACCATGACTGGTGTTCCATAGTGTGGTATGTTTCTTTCCCAAATAAATATCTAAAGAAAGAATGGGCAGAGAGCTGCCCCAAAAAAGCTCTGAAGAATCAAGCAGGAGGTTCAGATGAATTTCACATTAAGGTAAGTAACAGAGGAGTGAAGACTCGCACTCCAGGGTTACCAGGTCTGAGAGTCTGCTTCTTACTCACTAAGGTTTGGGTACAAGCACTGAGTGCCAGTCCCTTCCAAAAGGGGTCTGACAGCAACAAACTCTATGCCAGGCTCCATCTCATCCTGACAAGCCTCTCCTAAGGATACAAAGTGACTGGTTTGTGGAACTAAAACATGGGAGCATATTCTAAGACATTTTTCTCCCGGGTGTCTTTGTCACTGGCTGAAGTGGCTCCTAGAGCCATTGGCACGGTAAAACCAAAGTTCAAAAAGTACATACACAGTCTAGCCTTAGGCACTCAGTCCCACCCTAGTGTTCAAAGATCCCAGCACCCTAGCTTGTGGCCACTAGGTAGCTACTTCACCACTAGCAATTTGAAGTACACCCAGCCTCATCCATCAAATCATGGGCAGGGAGATATACAGAACACAAGGGTCTGCCTCACGGGCCTTTTATCCAAGTTTTAAAATGAGCCTCTGCATGATGCAGTCCATTTCTATACTCCTCTAACCGAAGAGATGCTATTTCTGACCCATGGACCACTGTGCTGCAGAGCACTTATAACACAGTAATACACCCAAAGGAATCACCAGGTGGACATACCCTGTTAGACTACCACAACCCAGAAGAAAACTGAGTCAGTGCAATGCAGTGAACACAGTGAACAGTGACTTCACCCCTGACTTTGGGCAGGACTTTTTATACCTCTCTCTTTCTCCTTCACACGTTGCATGTGTCTCTTTTATAGCCGATACAATTCCCTGAAGGTAAACCACAGGAAGACAACTTGTATATGCCTACATTAGAGGCTGGCACTATTTTTTTTTCCTCAGCTGCTTTAGTGAAGCTATTTAAATTACCAGCAGAGGCCCAGAAACACTGTGATTTGGGCAGGGACTGTGCCTTTTGGTTTCTTCTGTCTGCCATTTTATTATTGCATTGGACACCGCGACACATTTTAAGTAGTTCTCTGTCTTCAGCTGTAACTGAATACTGCATTTAGATAGCCCATTAGACTCTCTTGCTATGGTAATATGGATTCTATATTTCAAACCCCACTAAACAGTTTTCCATTCCTGTGAGTGAATCCAGGTTTGTAAATTTTGCTTTGCTGCACAATGTCATTCAAGAACCTGACCCAGCAATACTACTACAGATCTCACAAGACTCCTGGCAAAACACATAAGAGAAAGTATTCTGTGTAAACAGCAAATGCAAGCAGTGAGGAGGAGGAGGAGGAGGAGGAGGCACAGAGTGAATGCGGTTCTCATTTAATTGCTTTTAAAGCTTTTTGTCGTCTTTTTCTCATTTCCCCTCCTGCCCAGAACCAGAATATCAGGCATGTAACAGAATCCGTTCCGATTAGAAGGTTTTGTTACAGCTGTAATAAGCTTCCATGAAGGGAAAGTCCCCTGAGACCTATATTTCATCTCAACTTTCCCCACCACATTAAACAGAGGGTTTGATTCTGGAAAATAGAGATCAAAATTCTCTCCTTCTGCACTCAACACTGGGAAGTAATGAGAACTGACAATTCCAGGGCTCCATGTGAAACTGCCACGATCTGGGCTGAAACTGCTGGTGTGATAACAGGTTTTGGGAATGTTTCCACTTTTATCTGTTTATTTATTATTCTTATTAATTATTCTTAGGCTTGTGATTTGGGGGAGAGAGGGTGGGAGGAGGAAAAAGGGAAGAAAAAAAGGAGTCAGTAGCTTGGCAGCACACAGGCTAAATCTAAACACCACACACATTCGCTATACCCTGGAAAAACCTGGATCTTATACAACAATTTCTGTAACAGCATCAGTTGGATAAACCAGCAACTTACTTGGAAGGAATCTTTGCTTTCCTAGAATTCATGTAACTAAGAGATAAAATGACCTTGAGGGATGGCAGTTTTCCTTGTAAAATACATTAACTCTTTCAGAGCAAGCCTCGCCAAAGATCCTCCTTTATCCATTCTGTGGTAAATCAGAAAAGACAGCAGAGTTTGGCTCAAACTTCCCAGTGGTCATGCCTTGAAACATCATCGGGTTTCACATTCAGCCTCAGTTCTGATGATTTAGAAGGGGCACTTTAAAAACAGCTAATCAATATTATCTGTGAGTGCTGATGAATTTAATGCAAACAAATTACTTGACCCATGTTTAATCCTCCCCATTCAAATGATCTCAGAGATGGTGACTTAGACCCACTTTGTTGTGCTTTGAAATAAACTAGCAATCAGGTTGTTAGCACAAGGTCTCTCCCAAAGTGGTAATCTCTTGAATTCCTCTGTTAAACTCTTTCTGTTCCCATGGTTCTGCAACAGATTTTTAAGATGAACATTCAGGGATGAGACAGTTGGGCAGCAACCAGTCAAATCTGCTGTGCAGCTGCTTCAGAAATGATCAGTCCTGTGATGAACAGAACTGACTGAGTGTGGACTCTGGGGCATAATGCTATTTGGTTGGGTTATCTGCTGTTTAAAAATAGTGTTTTCTCTGCTGTAACTTTTCTGTTCAGGGGGGGTTCTCTCCCCTCTGCCCTAGTTGCCTATTTTCACAATAATAGCAGGAATGCAATATTCCTTCTTATACTATGTCAGTTTTGGACAGTGGAGAGATTCAAGGGTGTTAGTGGGTGACTGACAGAGTCTTTCCTTGAAAAACACTATGGAAGAAAATTTGAAGTGATCGTGGAAGCAGCTCACTGGAGTCATTTAAATAAAAGAAGCCACTTGGTAGGGAGAAGCAGCAAGAGCTGGCTTTTTACCAGTCACTCTAGATCCAGATGTGTCTGTAAGGAAGACTGCTTCATACTTCAGCATATTTCTATCAAGATAGATTCTGATAGCTTTCACTTTTCTCCTCTTCTCAAACTATACTCTAACACCAGTTACTGCAAACCTTTTGGAATTAAAGAACACCATGGAGATCCTTTTCCCCAAGCAGAGGTATCCATCCCTGCTGAGACCTTCCCTTAAATTTGTCACCCCTTCTACTCAGAAATTAGGACTTTCCTCCATTCCTTGTAGACAATCCTAGGTTTCACACAGAGTGGGCTGCATTTCAGTGACACCTGAGCTGATCCAGAGGGATAGATAATTTCTTCTGTTTAATCAAGGAAAAGGGAACTTAAGACATTAAAAACTGTGTGGAAGAAGTCTTGCCTTTTCTACGTGTTCCTCAGCTGCCATCGCTCTGCAAAAGGCTGTTCAACCACTCTCTAGCAAGACTTTTGAAATGAAAGGAGGGAGGGTTCTGCCTGCTCAGCTCTAGTCCTCTTGCTGAGCCTGTAGCTATTGGTGAACAATTGCCCAAGCTTCTGCAGCTTCATGAAATTTTCTGGAAAAGAGACATGAATGTTAAAATCAGAGCTTCTGATGGAAAAGCAGCAAAGAAGAAAGAGGGGGAACAGAGATCATAGAATTGTAGAACTGATTCACTTGGAAAAGACCTCTAAGCTCAAGTCCAACTGTCAAACTAACAGCACCATGGCCTTTAAACCATGTCCTGAAGTGCCACATCTACATGTTTTTCCACCACCTACCTGGATGTGGTCCTCCAATTGCTTCCTCTGTATTAAGGGTTTGCATGGCTGGGAGGTGGCCTGTATACCTCTTTCCCCACTCACTCAGTCCTAGCAGAAAGGTGAAAGAAAGAGGTCTACAAAGCAACAAAGCAGCGATTTAGCCAGGCCAGAAGTTTACACAGCAACTCTGCAAGGGCTCATACAAACACACACACCTTTGGCTGCTGGAACCTGTTTGACTGCCAGAGGAGACATGAGCCAAAAGACCAGGTCACCCAAAAAAATCAAAAAATAAAAAAGAACCCAGAAGCAACAATGGCAAAAAGAAAGAAACAGCACATATCCCTCCTCCAAAGTAGCAACAGAATCAGCCCTGCAATATCCCCACTGAAGCTAGCAGAGAACCCACCAGGGACGAATTTGCCCTAGTGTAACTAATTTCCCTTTGGAAAAGTAGCTAGCAGGGATCTCAGATTAAAATCTCTCTCTCCTCCAATAGGAAGCACCTCCAGGAGCTCAGCATCTCCCCTCCCTTCCCCACAGCATGAGACACCAATCCAAGTCCCAGTGTGAGACTTGAACCTAAAGTGACCTTCAGAGCCCTGCAGTGAAGGATGTATGAGCCAATGAGTCATGTTGACTCTGGCTTGAATCTAAATGGGCTTCTTCTCTCATACCAGAGAAACCACGTTCACACAGCCACGGACCTCGCTTGTATCGGGTAACCCTCAGTGCAAGAGTTGGGTGGTGCTTGTTGATGTCATCCTTGCCTAGAGGGAAGGGGTGAGCAATGGGGTGGGGACGTCAAAATCCAGTTACTCCAGAAGTTACATCCTCTCTGTAATTTAGGATGCAGATGAAATTGTCGTTCGAATTGAACAGTAGAGACTAAACTAACCCTCTGGTTAATGAAAATGACGACTTTTGTTTCATGGCCTTTTCTTTGCAGGGAGAGTAAAAGTGGTTGTTGCTTGCCCTACACCTTTTTGATAGGCAAATTTTAATTTCCTTCTGTGCCTATCCTGTAAAAAGCAAATTCGCCTTCCAGTTTTTGATGCACCATCACAAAGGCACCTTTTGGGCCTCCTGGATTGTCTTCTGATGTGAACTTGATCACTGAACTGGTCACCAGTCTTGACTCACTTTCTCCATGTTCCTTGCAGAGACATCAGCCACTTGGGACCTCCACATTCCCTCTGCAGATATTGATGTAAGTAAAGCTGGATTAAAATGTGAACATACAATCGAGCAACCCTTCAATGAAATCCTAGAGAGTGAGAGTAGGAGTTTATGACCAAATCAGCTGGTGACATTCCTGAATTATGGCTAGGAGGCAGCAGCTTTTAGAGGAGAAGTAACACCAAGTGAGCCCTCCAGCTATAGATTCCTTGCAAGAGTCTGTGATTCACTGAGCATAACGAGATGTTGTTTCCTGCAAGGTGACAAACTGGCACCATATAGAGGGTATTTTACCTAGTACTGAAAAGCAGCCTACTCTCAGCTGGATGGAGAAGCTGGCCAGCAGGACATTTAATCACATTTTGCTTGAGGTGCTCAGGTGGCTGAGAGTTTAATGCAACATAACACTCTTGTGTCTGGGTAGGGGATCCTGTATCCATCTGTAAGCACAGGCTGATGAACTCCAGTTATTCATGCTGATATTTGCCAGGACATTGACCACTTCAAACAGAGGTTATCCTCTGCCTGATTCTTTCTACCTGTCTGATAACCAGCAGGATATTTGTGTTAGAATATTTTGCTTCCATTTGTCTTTGTTTCACTGCTGAACAAAGAGAGCGTTGTTTTCAGGATATCAAAACTGATTTCACTTCAATGGGCTTAAGTTACTAGCTATATATCTAGGGAAATAAATATACCAGCCAGACCAACATCTCCTTTCTCAGCTCCTGCATCCACCCACCTATCCCCTAGAAATATGTCCACATCTATTCACAAACCTTTATGCAATTCAGAACCCTCACTGAAGCTGCCTATTACCTATTGACATCCCTAATTGTTTGCAAGGAAAGGCAAATTAGCAGTGATAGGAAACCTGAGAAAGTAACAGAGATTTACTGGTCAGGAAAACACTAGCTTTCCTTTCCTTATTCATATTGTGGTTCGTTGGGCTGTCAAGTAATGCAAATAACATTCATGGTATTAGCCTGCACTTAAAATAAATGCTTCCTGTGGTTCTTACATATCTCCATGTCATCACATAGCACCTGAAAGAAAAGAAGAAAAAAAAAAAAAAAAAGGAAGGAAAAAAGTTGTTTGTTTTGTTGCCTCTTGTACTCCACTGATGCACATGTTTGTCCTGCAGACATGAGTGCGTGGGCTGCACAGCTGCAGTTCTGGTTTCAGCATACTGTGCCTTTAAATATGAGTAGGCAGCCTGCCTGTAGGGCTAGGAGGGTGTAAATCTGGAAAGGCATTTAAGAGAAAGAAGTACATTTTGCAATGTCATTCCTATAGGAAAGCACAAGACAGAATAAATTCAATGGGAAAGGAGTCCTCCAACCTGAAACCCAAGTACAGTGTTTACTCAGAGCTAGCAAAATCAGATGAACCAAGGAAACCTCTGCTCCAAGTGTTGGTTCTGCTGAACAGCCAGTTGGACGACCCTGCCTAGGGCCAGTTGTCTCTGCAGCCAGTAGGCCCACAGTGGAGCCACACAAGTAATGCCATGCGCAGAGCCTTCTGAGAATGACCACTGACAGTCCAGCTGGTGCATCTCCAAGGCGCATTGGCCTGAAGGAAGCACCAGTCTGGCCTGTCACTCCCCCACCACACACACACCCCTTGGGTTTTGCAATTTCTTCATCTCGTCGGTGCCAAGGAGTCTCCAACAGATGTTCCGAGTCAACAGTCTCTAAGGAGGTTAGGTCTATGCCACAGGATGAAGAGTGTTTAGAGAGTAGAATAAGCACCCTATAGCTTGTAGCTTCATCACACTGTTGGCTGCAGCTCAAGCTCAGAATGCCTGTGCTTGGGTTTAGGATGGGTTAAACTTGGAATATTTTTTGATAGGATGGACTGTAGCCTAAAGAATCATCTACAATTCCAATTTGTGCAGACTCATGTGGATAAGAGCTCAGGCTCAATTTAAGGCAACAAACAAATTCCTTCCTTGGCAGTCAGCCTATGTCCATGCCCACGCACATGGGTTTGGGCCCATGCAAACATACCACCATGGTTCCATAGACACTGCTTTGTAGCAATTACACTCAGCTCTTCTCACTTTATATGATTTCCAAGAGTTCCATGACCACGCTATTATTTTCCTTTTTCTTTCCAAATGGGGAAGAAAGGACTTGTCCACAATTCAGCAGCAAGCCAGCACCAGAACTAGCAGAGCAACCCAGCCCTTCTCAGTGCAATGCCACACAGGCTTTGTGTGTTAGATTGCTGGTCATGCTTGAATAAGGTGAATAAGGTCGTTATCTCTTCTAGACTAGTCAAAGCCCAAAAGTGAGAATTTTGTTCCATCTTCCCCTCTGTGAGTTTCAGTGGATTGATGCATCTGTCTCCAGGTAATTGAAGCACTTATGTATAACATGGGATCATTTTGGTTTCATTTGTTGGGATTTTGGGTTTGGGTGTTTGTTTAGGAGTTTTGGGTTGGTTTGGTTCTTTATTTAGATCACAAATGAAAACAAAACAAAACAACAAGCAAGCAAACAAACAAAACCAAAACATCCAACAACCTAACAGATCCCTTAGGGCAGAGTCACAGAATCTAAGGGGCCTGAAAGTGACCTCGAAAGATCATCTAGTCCAATCCAGACAAACATCTTCCTCTCTGTTCCCTGATGTTTTGTTGTATATGTGCATGGTTATTTCATAGAATTGTTGCAGTAAAGGTAGAGCATATAGATCAAACTGTTTTAAAATGTATTGCTGTAGTGCTGTGTTCTACGTGAGGCAAGAAAGACATCAAGAGACTGCCTGGTCATGTTCATTATATGAGTTTTGGACATATGTTTGGAGTCAGTGTTCAGAGGGACAGAAGAAGCTACCTGGTCTTGGTTACTCAAAAGATGGTTTATTAATGTGGGCTGGGCTTCTTCACAGGAGAAGACACAGCCATGCTAGATTATTTAGTTGACTCAGTCAAACAGGTAGCCACAGCATAAATCTCTCTACTCCTTTCATCTCACATAGAATCAGAATTGTGTGTTTGTCAACAGGGGACTGAAGCCATGAGTCAGCATTCAACAGATGCTCTCAGTTCTTTATAGATAGTTACTTTACTAGTTGGCAGTTTTAGATAACCTGCATGGAGGCAGAGAAATGCCAAAGGATCTTATCCTGAGCTCAGGGCTCTAGAAGCAGTGGTGGGCACAAGCTGTTACCTACCAATACGATGTTTCCCATGCAAATAGCAGCATTTTATATATAGCCTGTCCTCTTCAGATAAACCTGTCATGCCATTGAGACAGAAAAATGTCAACAGGTTCCTGAGCTGCCCATAATCAGATGAATTCATCTCTTCCTCCAGGACAAATATGTCAGTCATTGCAGAGGACTTGAAATACAGATGTGATTTGGGCTATGTTTGCCACCAGTTGTGACTACAGAAGTTGCACCATTTTGGCTCCAAAACAGATTGATGGTGAAAGGCTTAGATCTTTTCTCTAACTTGCAGCTACTAGATCACACACAGCAACAGAACTGAGTCACTTCATTGCATCTCCATGTCTTAATAACTCTGATTTCTACTTATTTGTATGCATGAAAAAAGAACTACACTTGGACTGATGTCTTGAAGGTGCTGAATACCACATATCCACCTCATGAGGTATGGATGGGTAAGGATTTTTTTACACTTGTCCTTCATGGTTGGCAGTCATCTATAAATTCTCCAATATAACTTTCTAGACAAAGACACTCTATGTTTGTTCCCCTGCTGAGAGGGTTCAAAGGCCAGCATATTTCAGAAGAGTTAAGAGCTCTATCCAATGTTTTGGCTCATTAATTCCCTTCAGCCAAATTTCCAAATTGCCTTCTTTATTTACTGTAAGCCACACTGAAACCTCATCTGGTTAAATACTAGGACTGGATTTTGCAGGTCTTTCAAGGTCTTGCACCCTTGAAAAGAAGTTTTGCAAAGCATTTTTATTTTACATGCTCCAAAGAAAGTAGATCAGCACCTATGTATGTGCCTGGAGTCTAGTGCTGAGGAGAAAAAGAAAGTCACATTGAAAATTCTGCAGTATGTGACACCTGCTCTGAAAGGGAGCACTGGTCCCAAACACTTGCACCAATGGTTTTTCAGATGCCCAAAAAGACATTTTCCAGACTACAGTGAGTGATGGATTAGGAAGAGAGAAAGAAGAAAAATGACACAATACTTTTGCTTGTTTTCAGACAAGGACCTTATTCCCACAAGATAAAGCCTGAGAAGAGGGAAAGCACCTGGATAGCCTTTTTGATAGTCCTCTGTTAAATTCATGGGGGTAATCCAAGAAGAAGTTGCTATCAGACTCGGCATAACTCTGAAATCACAGTCTCTTCTTTCATGTCATGAGCTTGATCCCTCATGTAGAGGTTGTGGGGAGAGGAGGTAATGGATTTTGGAATGGTTTTCTTCAGAAATTGCCAAGCTAAATCTGATTCATACCTAGAGGTGCTGAAAGTGGTAAATATCTGGGGGGGGGGGGGGGGG
>VWZE01018313.1:250993-267580 GCA_013396675.1 Eubucco bourcierii
AGGGGGAAAAGTGGGGGGGGGGGGGGGGCTGTTCAGTAAATCACTGATCTCCAGTCCCCTTCCTTTGAGATGACTGTTCAAGAAAACACCTTTGTTGCTGGCACTAATTCAGGTTTTTTACTGCCATGACCTGTTGTGCCAGCAAGAGTTGCCTTCTGCCAGTACAGCCTGTATCCACATCCAATGCTGAGGCCTGGAAGGAAATGAAATTTTGTCTTTAAGTACCACCCAGAAAGAACTTTCCTGGCACCATTCTACCAGTGCACCTGGTGGATCATGCATTTCTTCTTGCACTCCAAACAGTGCTGGAGCGAGCCTCCCATAATCCTACTAGATCCCAGATATTTTCAAGGACTGATCAAGTATTTAAATATCACTACTTGGTGCAAATGGAAGCCTAGCCACAAAGCTCTCATCCATGCAGAGGCTTATCCTAGCTATACATTAATGTGTTCCTGTGCTTCGTCACCAAGGGAAGCACTTAGTGTGACACAGAGGGGATCCTGGGTCTAGAGTGAAAAGTGTGTTAGTGCAGAAACGAATGGCTTCAAAAGGTGATCAGGTGGTAGAGTCAGAATTCCAGGTTAGGGCTGTGTGGTGGAAAATGGGGACTGCAACCATACTCTATCAGTCCACTAAAGAAAGACAACTCTTCTAACATTTTTGTTAACCTGTTGCCATTTTGTTAACCTGTTCAGAGGTAGTCACTGACACTGAAATTTTGGAACTCTTTGCAAGCCTTAAGAAACACCTTGTGCAAAATTAATCCCCTCTTGAGTTCACAGAAGGCAATTCTTCTAGTTGCTTATAGAACCTCATAGTCTTACTTGTGCTAGAAACTGAGGAAAAATAGTCATGGGATGGCCCTTCATTACTTCATTCCTCCTCCACCAATGAAAAAGTTACGGGTGGCCAGAGTGAAAAGCAGGGTGAAAACTAAATTGTCTAGAGAGAGACAAAATGTGGAAGACAAGAGGTGAGTGAAATACACAGATTTCTGGGTAAAGAGGTTATTTGTATCACCTGCATCGTGTTTCCTCTTCTGCCTGAATCTGTCCAAGGTCTCCTTCCTCTGTCTGAAGCTTTCCGCAAGGTCTCACCGTAGCACCAGGCTTGCTTAAACAGAGATGCATGAGGCAATTCCTTTAGTATGTGTGCATGTGTATAACTGAATGTTTAGAAGAGAGGCCATGAAGTGAGCACCATTTCAAAAGCCCCTGTTTGTCTTGGCATCTGTCTCCTCTCCATTTTTGTTAATTATTTGATGAATTCTTGCTTGTGCCTGATGTCCTTCCAAATGAGAGGAGCTTGGAGCCAACTGCGCACCATTATTCAAACCTTCAGTTATTGCTGTGCAAAAGCCTCTTCAAAGCCCTGCCTGCTGCCCCTGTTTCTGTTTATCAAACAGCTGTGTTGAGGTTGGCTGTGTTTGGTCAAGTTCATGGAGAAGGGCTGCCAAAATTATGAGAGAGGGAGCAGGGGAGAGTGAAAATGCCTCTCACCTCACAGGGAGTGAGAAAAGGGAACATGGCAGCCTCTGGCCCAGGATGCTATAAATAACCAGCTTGGCATTGCTGCACAAGAAACAGTTTGGCTAGCCCTCTCTTCTCCTTCCCTGCTGGGCTTATTATGTATTTAACCCTCTGCAGCATTCACTGAAGGAGAAGGCTCTGTCAGCCAGAAGTCCTCTCTCTAGGTAATCCTTTACACATCACAGATATCCACTATAACCAAAAAGGGTAATGGACTGAATCTGGGTGAAGGTTCCACGGTTTTCAAGTGTTTACTCATACAACAAGCTCTAAAACAGCGTTAGAGCAAGTCTAAAATTAAGTAGAGGTTGAAAAGTCATGTGTTTCAGTCCTTTGGTAGTAATAAGCCTGCTGAGATAACTAGGAGGAGAGGAGGAGAAAATGTCCATTTTCTTCAGAAGAAAATATGTATTGACCAAGGTGATGGTCAGGCTTGATTGGAAGAAGTATGAAGGTATTTCTTCACGTTGCTGAAGGAATCATGCAAAACCCCAAAAGTCTTTCTCCAGAAGTGTAGACAAGGCAAGGGGCAGTAGCTCAGAGATATTCAAATAGAGGAATGGGATTAACGTTTAGAAGAAACCTGGAAAAAGGCCCAGGAAAATACTTCAAGTTCTCAGGAGTCTTTGGCAAAATAAAGATCCCCTGTTGCAAGATGCTCCAGTGTTTTCTGCAGTCTGCAGTGTTCCTTGGTTTTGACAGAATGCACTCAGCTCCTTCACAATGAAAAGAATTTTAAATCAAAAGAGATTAGTGTAAAATCCAAAAGTCCCTCTCAGCACAGATCAATGCATTGTGTTTGTTTGCCATTGGCACCAAGCTGGGCCAGGCAAAGTGCTTAATATCCATCTGAGGCTGAGGGATAAGCCTCTATTACAAAGTCTCTACACTGTCTGTGCACTGAGCCCTCCAGTCTCTGCCTTAGCTGTGTGTTGGGGAACTGAGCCACAGAATGTGTGAAAATAGAGAGACATGGCTAGTTTGCAGGGAGCTTCCTAGGCAGAATATACTTTGTCAGTGACACAGAAAGAGAAAAAATTCTTTACCCATCTTTCTAAAAGGCAAATTTTTCAAAGGACCGCTTTGACAAAACAGCTTCTTTTTTTTTTTTTTTTTTTTTTTTTTTTTTTCCAGTTCTCTTCTGCACTCAGTTTTCTTCCATCTCTTCAAATAACCTAGACAGCATTTGGATCCTTATTACAGGGTCCAGGACAGAGCTCCCAGCAGTGCCTCCATTTACTGGCCTCTCTCCCTCTTTGTCAGCACTTTGAAGGGGTCTTCCATGGGTCCCTTTGTTCCAGGTCTTCCTGACCTTGGCTGCCTTCTAACAAAGTCCTTGAATCATCAGTCACACACTCTCTTTGTTAGTTGATTTGGCCAGCTCTTGTTTTCCATCTCCTCTGTATCCTTGTCAGTCTCCCAGACAGTACTCTTCCCCAGTCTCTTTGTCTGCATTGGGAGCCTCTGTCTCCCTAATCTCTCCAAAATTCCTTTCACTGCATTATTCTGTTTTGTGTGCAATCTAAGACATCATTGGCGATAATCTTCCGCTCAGCTTACATTTACATCACTCCTAGAAAAGGTTCTGTGCAAATGATTTTATTTATCCTGGATATGCATCCTTACAAGCTGAGAAAAATGGCCCAAAATTTGAGGCATTTTCTTGGGTTCAAGATGGAAGAGGTATGTTTCAGGGAATCTTTCAGTTAGCAACTGTGTAAAAACATCTCAGCTTTAAATACTTTGTGAGTATAGCTCTGAATAAGAACTCCCAGCAGAGGTGCTTTCTTTCTCTTGCCACCATCAACAAGGACTTCTCACTTATAACAACATAAGAATGTCCAAATTAAAGATCCCTGACGCCTAAATTGTGTCTCTCAAGATGGTCATAAGCTGTGGTTTACCAAAGGAGTAAAAGGGAGGCCACATGAAGTGTCTGTCTCTTTGGGTGTGCCTTTTCAGTCACTAACAGCATAAGGACTGATGAAATGGTGATCTTGGTGAGCAGAAAGGAAAGTAAACACACACCAAAACTGCTCTCAGAGTAGATAATGTCCTTCTAAATTAACAATGACCTGAGAACTTTTCTGTTTTGAATCTTTAGGTCTCCTGGGGAGACTCAAAGGTGAAATATTCATCTGGAGCAGGAATTAGGTATTAGTGCTAGCTTAGGTACCTGAGAGCAAGAGTGTAAATTATCACACCAAGTTTCTTATAGCCCCTGCAATAACTCTTCAGTGATCTGCTCATGTTTCCTCAGAAACAGCTTGTCTGCTTCAGACGTAGGTTTAATGAAAAATGATCATTCGGAGATGTAAACTTTACCATTTCAGCAGATATTAACTCTTGACTAAGCCACTTAACTTTTAGAAGTTCTTCATATTCCTAGTTTGGGGTGAAGATGTCTGCTAGACTCAGCAACTTGGTGCTGAGATTTTTCCCAGAACAGAAACACAAAAGGTAGCCACGCAAAGGGCAGCTTTTGTACGGTGCCTCATCCAGTCTTTTCCTTCTGGGATATTCTCTCTGGTTTTGGTTTTACTGGGAGTTTTCAGTAGCAAGCAGACTGTCTTATTTCAGATATTTGTGGAATTGAACAGCAGAGAGAAAAATGCCAGGGCCCAGACCTTTTGCTTGAGAAACGTGAAACTTCCTTTTGATATATTTCCCCTCCAAACCTGGTATTTATTTAACAGGCTCCCTGACTGACTCTGGAAACCTGCTATTTTGACTCAATAATTTTTCTCGGTGAATTATATTAGATAAATATAACCAAAGTGTGTGATTATGCTGGGTCGATTAACTCCTGATGTTAAAACAGAACCATTCCTTTGGCTCTGTTCTCACCAGTAATTTGTCACTGGTTTACGTTAAAAAAAACCCCTCCCTGTAACTGAGTGATGGAAACTCTAAAAAGCCATTAAATCTTGCCCCTGCACTTAATTGTTCCTGATGCCGCACACTGCACTTATTCACAATCACAATTTTTACTTCTGCAGGCAAGGTGCTCCCTGCAACACTTGGAATCAGCACAGCACTGCACTTTCCTCAGCACTTTTCCTGCAGTAGTAGAACATGTATTACAAATCTCAAATTTAATCCACTTTGCATTGCTGGAAGAGAGAGTCTGAGTTAAATCCTGTAAAGTGCTGACTATCCTCAGCTTCTGCTGTCAGCAGGAGATCCCAGAGGAAGAGTGCATGTGTGGATCATGCCTTTTCCTGTATTTCTTTATTTTTGAACTGTGGTGTTTAAGCCCTGTTTCAGACATATTACATTCCTGTCTTGTTTGTCCTTCTGGGAGATTAAAATAGCATTTTTGTCTCTCTTCCCCTTTTTATTTCCCCAGCACATCTAGTCAGACAACTTCTCCCACACAGTGAATGGTTTCTTACTCGGAATACGCTCCAGTGTCACAGTGGAATAGTCTTCATAAAGTGTCTTGGTTATACCAAGCTGCTTGCAAGTACCAATAAGTAGCACCACTGCCAAAGCCCTGTAAAAGTGCTTGTCAGGGGTTAGGGATGGGCTGGCCACTAAATAACTGACAGATGCTCTCTATTAACCCCCATCCCTTCCCAGAAGGAAGGGAAAGGAAATGATGGAGAGAGACTTAAAAACTGGAAAGAAAAAAAACCTGCCAAAACAAAACACATCTTTAAGGAAAATGAACATAATAATGAAATATTGCAAATGTCACAGAATGATAGAACAGTTTGGGTTGGAACGGACTTTACAGATCATCTAGTTCCAATCCCCCTGCTATGAGCAGGGGCACCTTCCACTAGACCAGGCTGCTCAACGTCCTGTCCAATCTGGTCTTGAACACTTACAGGGAGGGGGCATCCACAACTTCTCTGGGCAACCTGTTCCAGTGTCTCACCACCCTTACTGTAAAGAATTTCTTCTTAATTTCTAGTCTAATTCTACTCTCTTCCATCTTAAAGCCACTCCCCCCCTCAAGTCCTTTTCCAGCTTTCTTGTAGGTCCCCTTCAGGTACCAGAAGGCTGCTGTAAAACCACCCTGGAGCCTTCTCTTTCCAGGCCAAACAGCCCCAACTCTTGAAGCCTATTCCCAAGGGGGAGGTGCTCCAGTCCTCTAATACATGCAAGACCAATACTGAACCAAACATCCCTGACGGCAATTATGTCACCATCAACACTGATGATGTGGGCAGGCACTAAGGAAATTCCGTACTGGAGTCATCAGCAGATGGGAATCAAATTCAAAAGTTGGATTCTGGAGCTAGATTTAGGAATAATAATGTGGTAATTCATCAAGGACAGGAGAACAGACAGAGTCCTCCAGAGATACAAGACATGGAAGAAGAGAACCTGACCTTTGTGGTTCTTCAGCTTTATACTGAATAAGAGGTATATGGAATGGAATACCTAGTTGGCCAATTTAAGGTCACCTGTCCAGTCCACTCTTCCCCACAGGTGCAGCCTTTTACTCTGCACCCCCTAAAGTGGTACATAAGATTTAGCAGTGATCTTGGTAGACCAATTCTTGGTACTAACAAGAAACATTGAACATTGTCACTACTAGAAGCAGACACCCTCTGTGAAAACATACTGTTAACTAGAGAAAGTGAACTTATTAGAAGAGACCAAGCTGAAAATTAAAATCACTAGACTGAATTAGTTCTGCTCTAACTCAAACCAGGATAGTACTGAGCACCACCATGCCAAATATCTGGAGGAGAAAAATCCACTTTTGTGTTTTTAAATATGGGCCTTTTCAGGGGAAAAAAACAAACAAACAAAAAAAAAAAAAACCCAAAAAGCCCAACAGTTAAGATGTTTACAACAAGGAAAATGTACTCAGGGCTAGGAAGAGTGGGAAATCCCTTTGATTAGGCATTGCAGCACCAGAAAGTTCCAAAGAACTTTCAGAGGTGAAGTGAATTTAATTGTCACCCTGGCTCTGTTCATTTCTAATCGTTAATTGGCTCTGATCCCTATACTTTTGGCTTGCTGATAAAAGTCCACCTAAGCAAAAAATAATTTTATTCAAGGAAGGTTCCTGGTACATGAGCAGGGCATGGCTTAGCTGTTGGAGGTTTGCCAGGCATGGGGCAATGAATCTGCAGTGTTCATAGGTATTTTACTGTCCAAGGAAACTGCTTCAAAATATTCATACTGAGGAACAGAGGAGTGAAATGAATAACACAAGATCGTGCTCAAAGTCAAAATAATTAAATGGTCTTGGGTAAACAGGTCTTGGAGAGACCAATTGCTCACCCAAATTTGAAAACCTTTTCACAGGTCTTATCAGTAGAAAATAACCAGTTTCTAGGGGAAACTTAAGTGTCTTTGCAGACTGTCACTTTTTGACACCAGCTGAGAGAGACAGAAAAAGGAGATTGTAACACAAGGGAGTGAGAAAGGAATAGTACTTTGTCGCAGTGCTTTGACCTCAGAGAGTTCTGTGTAGTTAAAGCAGGAACGTGGTTCCCAGGGATTTGGGGAAATTAATGGTTGTCAAAACAAACACCACCCCAATGACACCCTCCTTCTCTCATTGTAAACAGTCTTTAATCACTTCATAATAGGCTGCACCAATGGGAAATTGTGATTAATACTGTTTAACACTAAGAGACTCCTGCTGCTTTTTTTGCCATGGAGTCATTAGAGTTGGGTTGTACTGTGGATATAGGGCTACCTTTCTTTGAAATCACAACTTGGGGAGCATGCTGCCCTCATTTATAGCTCTGTGATGGGATGAAGATGAATTAAATGAGGAAAAGGAGGTCTCCTGCTCTCTGTGGCACTTCCCCGCATAATTCTACAAACTCCTTAGAGATCAGGAAGCATTTACTGTCTCATTCGCAGCTACAGAGGCACCAGGCAGGTACAGCTGTTTGTTCAGTGCTCACTGGTAAAGAGTTCATCTCTTCTGGTGTCAGTTGAAAACGCTGGCATGAAATGATTCTTAGGTTGTAAGCTGAGTAGATGGTACTGAAAGCCACTTTCTTTGGTAAAGTATTTGAGCTAGAGAATGTAATGGATTGAAAGATGATTTGCCTTTCTCTTTTTTTTCTGTTGGGGTCGAGTCCAAATTAACTGGACAACCTAGAGGCTGTGGCTTGAGCCTTGTGAAACAATCTCAGTGCCCCAAACAGATAAAGGCAAATTTGCTCAAAGATCTCTTAGGTGCTGTACCCCTCCAGACATGCAAACTCATGTTCCTATGTGTCATATCGGTACTTATGAAACACTCCCAAGCTGAGCCGTTTGCTCTGGCTCATTTTTCCAAATCAGTAGGAGTTGGGCTGAGCTCATGGAGAGAAAGAACCAAACAAATATGTTGTTGGAAACATCGTCGCAGACTCAAAACGGGTCCCAGTCTGAGGCACGAATCAAGAACTTAAGTCTTGATTTTTGCCCAAGCACAAGTGAAGCCAATGGAAATTATCCATCTGCTGGGATGGAATTTATAGTTACCTGCTTGGTGAAACTCCTGTGAGTGTGTCTTGCTGTGCAGAATTTCAGTTGCATTGAGACTCATAGGGTCTTACTTCCTATATAACATAAACCACAAAACGGCATTTGGAAATCCCTTCTTCAGGCCCATAACATCTGCCTGAGAATGAGCAAATCTCCTGATGGCAGTACTTCATCCTTGCAACATCTTAAATGAAAATGGCTCACACAGTACCAAGTGCCACCTCCTCCTTTCTTTTCTCATTTTTATTCCTTTGTGTGTGTTGTGAGTGTGGACCAAAATTGGTTATTTTCCCCACATCTTCTGTAGAAGTTTTCTTAAATGATGCAATCAACCTGAGCCACAATGGGGAACCAGTGGTGTGCAACTAGATGAAACATATAAAAAGATCAAAGCTGAGATGGTTCTGAGCAAGAAAGTGGGAATGTGGGTCTAAATTTTCCCAGAGTCTGAAGGAGCTGGTTCAGACCATTGTGAAAGCCCTTGGTAGATTCCAGGTGTACATTTTCTTAAAATGTGGAGGTATTTAGATCATTATCTCTCATTTGAGCTATTACCATGAATCAACTCTCTGTTCGCTACCTTTATAACTGGTCTGATGATTTTCTTCTTTTTTTTTAAAACAAAACTTTTACGGCAATAGGGTACTTAGAATCATAGAGCCATAGAATGGTAAGGTTGGAAGGGACCTCAAGGATCATCTAGTTCCAACCCCCTGACATAGGCAGGGACACCTCCCACTAGTACAGGTTACTCAAGACCTCATCCAATCTGGCCTTGAACACCTCCAGGGAGGGAGCAGCCACAACCTCCCTGAGCAACCTGTTCCAGTGCCTCACCACCTCACTGGAAAGAACTTCCTCCTAACATCCAGTCTAAATCTTCCCTCTGCCAGTTTAAACCCATTGCCCCTCGTCCTGTCATTACAAGGCCTTGTAAATAGTCCCTCCCCAGCCTTCCTGTAGGCCCCCTTCAGATATTGGAAGGCCACTATAAGGTCTCCTCGAAGCACTTGCTTCGATGTGAACAGGAACATCATGTCTGAAGACTGATGATGCATAACACAAAGTGAAAAGGGATTCATAATCTTTCTTACAGTTCCAAAGAACACATCAGTGTCTGTCCAACAGATAACTTTTCTTCTAGCAGCTGCTGTGAAAAAAGGAATTCCTAAAGGATAGTGAGTGTAGTACTGGCCTAATGCACCTCTGAGAATAATAACCCCTACCCATTTATTAATGCACTGCGAATAACAGTACAGGTATTAAACTTTTCTTAACACTCTCCACTGTAAGTTCTTTTCATGGATTTATAGTTTTGTCAAATTTTAATAATTTGAACTGAAACTTTCCATGTTCATGCTCTGCTTCAGGCTGGGGATTCTGCCCTTTTTTCTTTTTTTTTTTTTTTTTTTTCTNTGTAATTAATGTTTTAGCAGTCTGGCCATTTCTAAAAAAGAGATGGAGGAAAATAAATTATTCTGCTAAACCAGACATTTTTTCCCTAACTGTTTTTCTTGAAACAGTCTGAAATCTTAAGCCTTTCAGGAGGAAACTTGAGAGGGGGAAGAAAAAAGGTGCTGTTATAGTGGAGTTAAATCCACAGACTTGACAATATGCATGTGGGTCTTAGAGCTTGTAAGGTTGAATGTGGTCTAGGCAAAAAAGTCTCTGTATGTTGTGTCTGAAAAGTGCCAATCTATACTATGAGCTTTTTGCATGGTAGACATGAGATGAGTCCTGAATTGAAGAGTGTAACTGCAGAAAAACAGCAGTATAGCTGGTCACAACAGTGTTTGTTCTCTGAACCACGGAAAAGTGCAGTGTGCAGCCAACCTCATGGAAGGGCATGGTTACTAGTATCAGCTACTAAGTTTTTTTCAGTTTTCCATTTAGGTCAACCCTATATCACTGCCTGAGGAGGCAGGGACCATTTATAGATCTTTAGAATAAGTTTGTGGAAAGGTTTTATAAGAGATGTATACAGAGCTGAGATCTGTTTTATGACAATCTGCTTTTTAGAAAGATTGCACACTAAATCTAAGTGATTGATTTTTTGGAGCATACTGGCTTAGGCCACGTTTCCTCCCAGGATGAAGAAGAGGAGCCAGGGTTTTGAATATCCATATATTTTTGCTGGCTAGCAGAGACATAAATGCATCGCATCTCCCCCTAACCACTTGTTTCTGTACAATAAAAACACTGCCTCTGCCAGTTGTTCCTTTGGTTCACACGGCAGATAGCGATGCGCCTTCAAGTGTAGTGGGTTCTGACTGATGCATGAACCTCATGCCCTGCATGCCTCACATACACTTCTCCCTCACTAGCATGCACTTATTCAGAGTAATTAAAGAACTGAGTCTATTGCAGAGTTCATTCCAGCATGTTGAGTTTTCCAGACAGTATGGAAGTATTTGAATGCACTCTCACATTCGTTCTGGATTAGTTCCCCAACATATTATCCATGGGCTCCTCTTTTTCAAGCTACTGTCTGAAAACACGCACAGCCACTGCCTGAAAAAACATGAAGAAACCACTCCGAATACAGGTTTGTTCCCCCCAGTGCTTTTTTCTCATAGGAAGACCTGGAAGAGGAGAAGGAAGAAGATAATCCAGACTACCTCAAAAGTATTTTTTTTTTAAATAGAGGCTCATTTTTCTAAAACATCTCTTACCTTGAACATTCCAAACTCTTCCTATCTTACTTTCTGCTGAAGTAAATGTATCAAGCTGCTGAAGTCAAGAGCATTATTGGAGTCTGAAGACAGCATAAAAATGGATGGTAATCTCTCCTTCTTATCCTTTTCTATTGTGCTTCCTTGTCAGTGGAGTCAGAAACCTTGTCAGAGACCTTGTACTTCTACAGGTCTCCAGCAACAAATGACTGGCCAGCTATGGAGATATGACTGAACATCCAAGGTGTTTGCAATCTCTGTGGGCATCAGGATCTGTCTAGTTCCTTATGAATTAAGGCCTATACCATTCAGGATATTAAATTTTCTAACCAGTATAAACCAGTAGAAAATCTCCAAATCCTGTTGTGAGCAAAACAGGTGCAACTACAAGAGTTGGGGCTTTTCAGCCTGGAGAAGAGAAGGCTTCGAGGAGACCTGATAGTAGGCTTCCAGTATCTGAAGGGGGCCTACAGGAAGGCTGGGGGGGGATTATTTACAAGGTCCTGCAATGACAGGACAAGGGGCAATGGGTTTAAACTGTCTAAAGGGGAGATTTAGACTGGATGTTAGGAGGAAGTTCTTTCCAGTGAGGTGGTGAGGCACTGGAACAGGTTGCCCAGGGAGGTTGTGGATGCTCCCTCCCTGGAGGTGTCCAAGGCCAGATTGGATGAGGTCTTAAGTAACCTGTACTAGTGGGAGGTGTTCCTGCCTATGTCAGGGGTTTGGAACTAGATGATCCTTGAGGCCTCTTCCAACCTTACCGTTCTATGATTCTATGATAACTTCCCCCCCACATTGATTACTTTAATTATTCACTTTATTATGTGAAACCTAAGGAAAAGATGAAGTACACTAGTTCCTGGCCACCTACCAGCTGCAGCTCAATCATTAGAAATTACAAATTGATGCTGGTTGTTTTGCACTGTTCCATAGGAAGATTTATGTTTTTATATAGCCAGTGCTGATGGAATAAATCAAACTGGGCATGAAAAAGGAATAAAGATTTACTCAGCGTTTGAAAGCCTAGCTTCAATGCCTTGTGGATGAATGTAGCAAATATTCTGTAGACATGCAAATATATCACATGTCCCTAACAAAGAAAGCATGGGTAATTTGCCATTAAAGTTGTGACATTTCACCCCAATGCCCTCTCATTCCCAGAAAAGTCCTCTAAGCTGCTGGGAAAAAAGCATTGCATTCTCTGAGTGCAGAATGGAAGCATACTAAGCTTCACAGTGACCAGCAGACTTTAGAAAAGGACCAGCAATGAGACTTAGCCTCAACCCCATCCTTCTTTCAAGCTGAATTGTGTTACCCTTGAAAGAAATACTGCTGAAAGGAAACTGAAAAGCAGAAACTGGTTTTGAGTTGCTTCACATTTTGCTTTCTTGAGAGGAATGTGTTTAGTTGAAATCTAACCTAAAAGTTTTTAGGTCCTTAGGTCTATTATTTCTGTAGCACAGCAGACTGCAGAGGTACAAAGACTCTAGAAGAGGAGTGTGTAGGCAGTAGGTGGTGTTGGAAAAGCCTGTCATGCCTCTCCGTGCAGACTCTGGCAGATAGTCACCTGGACCACACAGTGCTTGCTCCATGCAAGGCTTTTCATCAAACATGTTGGCTCTCTGATATTATTTTAGTTTTCACTTTGGGCAAGAGACTGCCCAAGGAAAGAGACCAGACTTAAACAGATCATCTTTCCTCCAAGTTTGCTGCCAGCAGGAACTGAAGTTGGTTTTCATTTGTGTCCTTTTGGCAAACCAGCTCCATGACTTAACCTAGATTATGTGTTCAGAGTTATGTACAAGATTTTAGTCATTCTGCTTGCACTGCTTGGGCCACCTTGATTGCTCTTGCCCAGGCCTTGTTCAAAAGGAAAAAAGGCTGCAGATTTCACAAAACTGTCAACATTCCTTAAAATTCTCCAAGCAGATCAGGGAAAGTAAGGATAACCTCTGTATTTTACTTCCCAAAATATAATGCAGCTAGGAGTATTGGAGGGTTTTATTGTGTTTTACATTAAGGGACCATTCAGAAGACTTGGTTTCACATAAGACTAGAACCTGAAACATACTGCATCATGCAAGAATTTTGCAGTTTCAGACTAGTCATTGCAAATGCATTTCTTTGTCAATGATTCATAGCATGATGTTCATGCTTTCAAATGTGTATATGGTGTGAGTCGAGCTGTGAAGTCAGTCAAATAAATAGTATATTTCACTTATCTGTTCAAGGGCAATTTTTTGCTGGGATTTATCCATTTTGATCAGGCAGTTTGGCCACAGGGTTCATTTTAAAGTCACTCTTTTAAAGTGTTCTCTCTAAATTCACTTGTTTCCAGTCTGAAGTGGGTTTCACTGTATAAGAATGTGAAAATTTGTGGGATCGGATAAGCACAGGACTGAACACAAAGTCATTTGCTGGAAGGTTTAGTGAGGACTGAACAGAAAGGGAGTGAGTCGAGGTAAAATTGCTATTAATTCCAAAGTGTATGCACAAAAATCCATGTGTATGACTCATCACAGAGAGAGACACCCCAGATAAATCCAACTTACTTGCTGTAAAGTGAAAATTAGAAGTGTATTGGAAAATAATCTTACAATCATCTTTCTCTTGATGCATCTGGAGCAATCTGACTCCCTTCATCTGCTGAGGTTTTGTGGCAAATGTTGGAAATTCTCCTTTACACTACCAAATTTTACAATCTTCTTGCTCATATAGATGTACCTTAAGTATCTCAAAAGAAAATCTGTGGAGTGCTTAAAGAGCAGGACCTGCCAACACCCAGATCCCTCATTCAGTGTCCTTGCTGAAGAAATCACAGGGACAAAATGACATGAGACTGACTTTTGTACCACTGGATAACAAAATTTTCACACAAAAAGACCACAAGAACATTAGAGATAGTAGTAGATACTGCAGCATGGATTGACTGGAAAGTAGTACTGAAACGAATTTGTCATAACAAACCTGCCCTTGAATAATTGAAGAGAAATGTATGGAAAGAAGAAATAGAGGTATAGATACTTCCTAGACTGTTTTCTGGCCCATTTAAGAAGCAGATGTGCCCACCACAATACTGAAAGCTGCCTGAATCACCTAGCAATTTCATAGGAGAAAGTTTAGAGTACCTGAGGAGGAAGAGGATAGCTGATTTTGCTACCCCTTGACTGCTCAGTGAATTTGGAAGTTTTGATCCAAATGGACATTTCTTGACTTTCTGCTGTCAGACACTTTACAACTCAAGAATTGTCAGGACTGGTAAGTAATATCAGAGCTATGGAATCACAGAATTGTTTTGGTTGGAAAAGTCAAAGTCCAACCATTATCTCACTCTAAAAGTCTGGTGCTAAATTATGTCCCTTAGCACCACATCTATGCATCTTTTAAACACCTCCAGGGATGATGATTCAACCATCCTCCTGGGGAGCCTATTCCAGGGACAGGGGAAGAAGTGAGGGATAGGACATGATGTAAGTAAGGAGAAAACTGTCCTGTTTTTCATGCTTCAGAATCTGCACTTGAAACAATGTGTGTCTTGTCTGAGGACTGCAACATGTTTATTGCCCGGCAAGTGAAACAGCTCAAACTACTTACAAAGAAAGGCCACGTACAACAAAGGGGTCCTGTGGTCACAATACACCCAAGTCTTCTCCTCCTCCTTCTCCAACAACATCTCAAATGGAAATTTTCACCAAATCTGGAAGTGTCAGTCTCCGGCGATGCTATTTCTTCATTTGTAAGACAGTGATAAATAAGTAACTAATAAATGCTTTCACTAGGAAAAGCTTTCAGATTCTGTACAAAGCCAAGGAGCTTTGTAGGTCCTTCAAAGGACCCACGGACTTGAGGATATCCAGTTTATTTAACTGGTTGCTAACTTGATCCTCCTCAACCAAGGGAAATTCTTCCTTCCTCCAGACTTTCTCTCTTACCTCCAGGGACTGAACCTCAGCAGTTAAGACTGAAGCAAAGAAAACATTTCAGTAACTTTGTCTTC
This sequence comes from Eubucco bourcierii, assembly GCA_013396675.1. Lineage (NCBI taxonomy): Eukaryota > Metazoa > Chordata > Aves > Piciformes > Ramphastidae > Eubucco > Eubucco bourcierii. Next base: position 265,645 of record VWZE01018313.1, read on the forward strand.
TCCATATCCTCTGTCACCAGGTCATCATCTCATTCAGTAGTAATCCCACATTTTGCCTGATGTTCCTTTTCCTGCTAGATGTTCCTTTTCCTGCTAATATACTTGAGAAAGCCCTCTTGTTATTTTTTTGCATCCTCTTTCAGATTTAATTCCAAGAAGGCCTTAGAATTCCTTATAGCATCTGTACATACTCTGGCACCATTCCTATATTCCTCCCAAGCGGACAGTCCCTCTCTCCACATATTGTGAACTTCATTCTTCCATTTAATTTTTTCCAGAAGCTCCACGCTCATCCATCAGATGAACTGATTCCTCATTTGGGTCTGTCTTTTCTTGAACAAAGTCCTCAGTGAAATATCAGAACTGAAATGACTCTGGGTATTTATATGGAGGATTATTCTCTTGTTATGGCAGAATACTAAAAAAAAAAAATCATCCCATCCAATCAGTCATCTCAGAACAAACTGAAGGAATGTGTAGCATGCGCAGCAAAGGGTAGACTTTGATATTTGTCCCAATAATTAGCTTTGCAACACTACTAAGCGACACTTGTCCTGTAATTTGCTTAGTTTTGACATTATTCCATTTTCCCTTCAGTATCCTTGAGCTGACATTAACAAGATGCACTCCATTAACCTCCATGAAGTCAAGGCCTTCAAAGCTTTTGACAGTATTTTACTTTACTCTGGGCCGTAAATCAGTTTTAATGTCAGGACTGCAGGCACTGTAATCTAAGCCTGGAAAAGTTAAAAGTGAGTTGCAATGCATCTGAAATCTATATGAAATAGAAAGATTTTTTTTTTTCTTTCCTTCAAGGGGAAAAATTGGCTAAGTACTCTGATGTTTCCTTGGAAAGACAGTGGTTTTTCCTTATTAAAAAAAAAAAATGTTTTTTAAAAAATTAAAAAGAAAAATAAAGAAGAGATAAAAACAGAAAAAATACTGCTTGGAAATACCAACCACTAATTGGTAGGTGTAATTCTGCTGCATTAGGGGTGAGACCTTGCTGCAAGAAGCATAAGAACAGTTTTGAGACCAATTTCTTCCTGATAAGCCAACCAAATCCCATAGCATGATGCTGAAGAATATAGAGTCCATCTCCTGACTCCTGTTTCAGAGGAAAGTTTTTTACTCCTCACACCCATGTCAGAAACTCTCAGCTCCTGCCACTAAACAGCCAAAATGGCTTTGAAATATTCATTAAAGCCTGAAGCCATCAACCTCAGTGCTACTGGATTTCAGGCAACATGTCCCTCTGGTTTCAGTTGTTTTCAAGCTGCCTGAGGTCAGAGACAGTAATTGTGGGTTGCAAGGATAAAAACAGAGAGCAAGACCAAATCCTTGCAGAAATGAGGCCTTAAATGTGAGAAGAAGTGAAATATCTGGATTCAAATGGATTTTAGTCGTAATAGTTGGCACCAAAGGACGTCTGAATTATTCTCATTTAAAGACTCGATTGGTCCACTGATAATTATAAAAAAAAAAATTAGATAACAAGTGACTTGAAACATCACCACTAGAAGGTGGAAATTAATTGTTTCCAGCCCTATTTTAGAATTGCCTGTTCTAAGAAATGTTGTAAAGGATTGGCTTTGATACTTCAGACTGCTAGGGAGGAAACCAAATTAGCATCAGAGAGAAAAATGTGGGAGTTGCCCCAAGTACAATCGATGGATTTAATGTTAACATTATGAAAGTTACGTTACAGATTTTATCTGCCACAGAAACTCAACAGTGGGGATAGATAAAGCATCCAGGAAAAATGGCACTGAAAGTATGAACTGGAGTCCAGATGGCTCTTCCAAAAGAGACAGTAAGGAATCATAGAATCATAGAATCATAGAATGGTAAGGTTGGAAGGGACCTCAAGGATCATCTAGTTCCAACCCCCTGCCATAGGCAGGGACACCTCCCACTAGTACACGTTACTCAAGGC
>VWZE01018313.1:268326-337101 GCA_013396675.1 Eubucco bourcierii
CCACTCTCTGGGTTCGACCATCCAGCCAATTCCTTATCCAGCGAGTGGTCCATCCATCAAGTCCATGCTTTTCCAGTTTGGTGACCAGGATGTCATGTGGGACAGAGTCAAATGCTTTACTCAGGTCCAGGTAGATGACATCAGCTGCCTTTCCCTTGTCCACTGTCGCTGTGACTTCATCATAGAAAGCCACTAAATTTGTCAGGCAAGATCTGCCCTTGGTGAAGCCATGCTGGTTCCCACCAATCACCTCTGCTTTGTTTTCCATTTGCCTTAGCAGGACTTTCAGCAGGATCTGCTCCATGATCTTGCCAGGCACAGAGGTGAGGCTGACTGGTCTGTAGTTTCCAGGGTCATTCTTTTTACCCTTCTTGAAGATGGGTGTTATGTTTGCCCTCCTCCAGTCAGCAGGAACTTCACCAGTCTGCCATGACTTTTCAAATATGATGCACAGTGGTTTGGCAACTTCATCTGCCAGTTCCCTCAGGACCCGTGGGTGGATCTCATCAGGCCCCATGGACTTGTGCACATTCAGGTTTCTTAGGAGCTCATAAACATCATCTTCTACTATAGTAGGCAGATTTGCCTGCTCCCAGTCCTCACTTTTACCCTCTGCAACTTGGACATTGTGGTTGAATCCTCATGTCAAAAAACAATCCCTGTCTTTGCTGCATTTTTATGAACAGGACTAGAGCTGAAAAATAATGCAATTAGCTGGATGACCTCTTTTCAGAGATTTTCTTGTGGCTGGACCAAGATGCCATTCAGAAGAAGAAGCCATCAAGAATTTCATAGCTTACTGAAAAATGGTTCAGTGCAATCTGACTAAACTGAGTGTTTCACATTACTCCTGTGCTCGACATGAACCAATTGCATTTCCACTCAAGGGAGTCCTCAGCGTAACGAGGTAGTGAATCTTGATTGGGTTCCTAAGGGATGGGTAACCACATAACACAAAATATCCTTCAAAATAATGAGTTTCTTAAAATGTGGTTAATGAACATGAATGTCACACCAGGACAAAATTACTTTCCACTACATGTAGTCACAGAGAGCAGGACCTGCAATTTAGCTAGGTGTTTCTAGTGATGGAAGCACCCACGAGGTTAAGACACCAGTGATCCCAGAGTTATTTGTAGCCCTAATTCATTTCCCTGTTTTAAGAACTGTTATTTCTCTCCCATAGTCTGACCTGGACAGGCTGGAGAGGTGGGCCCAGGCCAACCTTATGACATTCAACAATGCCAAGTGTAAGGTCCTGCACCTGGGTAGGCACAATCCCAAGCTCAAATCCAGGCTGAGTGGTGAATGGCTGAGAGCAGCCCTGAGGAAAAGGACCTTGGGGTCTGGGTTGATGAAATGCTCAACATGAGCCTGCAGTGTGCACATGCAGCCCAGACAGCCAACCGAGTCCTAGGCTGCATCAAGCGCAGCGTGGCCAGCAGGGCAAGGGAGGGGATTCTCCCCTTTTACTCTGCTCTTGTCAGACCCCACCTGGAGTACTGTGTGCAGTTCTGGAGCCCTCAGCACAGGAAGGACATGGAAGTGTTGGAGGGGGTCCAGAGGAGGGCCACGAAGATGATCAGAGGGTTGGAGCAGCTCTGCTATGAGGACAGACTGAGAGAGTTGGGGCTCTTCAGCCTGGAGAAGAGAAGGCTTCGAGGGGACCTGATAGTAGCCTTCCAGTATCTGAAGGGGGTCTACAGGAAGGCTGGGGAAGGATTATTTAAAAGGTCTTGCAATGACAGGACAAGGGGCAATGAGTTTGAACTGGCAGAGGGGAGATTTTACCTGGATGTTAGGAGGAAGTTCTTTCCAGTGAGGGTGGTGAGGCACTGGCACAGGTTGCCCAGGGAGGTTGTGGCTGCTCCCTCCCTGGAGGTGTTCAAGGCCAGGTTGGACAAGGCCTTGAGTAACCTGTGTTAGTGGGAGGTGTCCCTGCCTATGGCAGGGGGTTGGAACTAGATGATCCTTGAGGTCCCTTCCAACCTTACCATTCTATGATTCTAGGGAAAAAAACCCAAAACCTAATTACTTGTCCTCATTTTCCTTCATGTCTCAGTCCACTCGTGCTTTGTGCTCCAGTCAGGTGGGCACACAAAAGAGACATAGAGGAGACTGCTGTAACGAGGTCTCATGAATCTCCTATCCCTGAAGAGCTTTATAGGCATTTTCCCTTCTCCAGGGACTCAAACTCATAATCTCAAAGTGCACTTACCCTCTGCCAGCCTAGGTCCTGGGAACTTGAGCTTATTCCCAAACTCAGATGTTCCAGTTGACAATGTTAAGCCGTGGCTGCCAAGCCAATAGTCTAGTCAGCAAGTGAGGTTTATTAAAGCTAAATAATAATTTTAATCGCTAAGTGAATTTTATCTTCACCCTTGAAATAGAACGGATATCATATCTCTGGGTTGGACTTCACACTTGACCTGTTGACTCTTCCAAAAGTAGCATCAATCATTCCTCTAATTTCTTTGATGGTTTTTTTTTTCCTCCTTACTTGTATGGAAGTGGAAATTTAAGAAGAAAAAAAAAAAAAGTTTTTACATAAATTCTAGGTAATAATTATTTTTTTTTTAGCTCAAGTACAGTAATAAAGACAGTTTGGGTGGTTTTTTTTCTTAAATGGGCATTCATGGAAATATTTATGTACTTACAATAGCTGACCTGACATAAAGATACAACATGGAATCATAGAATGGTAAGGTTGGAAGGGACCTCAAGGATCATCTAGTTCCAACCCCCTGCCATAGGCAGGGACACCTCCCACTAGTACAGGTTACTCAAGGCCTCATCCAATCTGGCCTTGAACACCTCCAGGGAGGGAGCAGCCACAACCTCCCTGGGCAACCTGTTCCAGTGCCTCACCACCCTCACTGGAAACAACTTCCTCCTGACATCCAGTCTAAATCTTCCCTCTGCCAGTTTAAACCCATTGCCCCTTGTCCTGTAATTGCAAGACCTTGTAAATAATCCCTCCCCAGCCTTCCTGTAGGCCCCCTTCAGACACTGGAAGGCTGCTATCAGGTCTCCTGGAAGCCTTCTCTTCTCCAGGCTGAAGAACCCCAACTCTCTCAGTCTGTCCTCATAGCAGAGCTGCTCCAGCCCTCTGAACATCAACTGATACATGTGCCAGTCAAGTTTGGTATGAATATAGGAATCAAGCTGAATGCATTTTGTTTTGAACCTCTGGGCCAAAATGTAAAGACCTGATGTTTAGGTGTAAATGAAGCCTGGTTTTAGCACTTCTTTTTATTAAGTCATTAAAAAAATATCCCTGGAAAGTGAAAAAGAATAATTTAACTAAATAAGGATTTGCAGTGGTGATGTAAGAATCTGAACCAAACTTCAGCAGAACAGGAAAAATAATGAGATTTACCTGAACGGAGATTTTTTTTTGTTAGTTTTACTCTCAACATTTGAACAAAAAGGTCAGCATAGTTTCTAAAAGGACATACCCTTACCAATTAATTATTGTTAATATTGTCTGAAAAATATTTTAAGGGTAGTGTCTGGTCATTCAAGAGATTTCCTTTAAAGCATTTGTTTGTTTGTTTTGAGGTGGCTGTTTGTTTGGGGGTTTTGTTGTTGTTGTTGCTGTGTTTGGGTTTGGTTTTTTGTTTCATTTTACTTCGGTTTTTGTTTTTGTTTGGGTTTTTGGTGGTTGTTGTTGTTGGTTGGTTGGTTTGGTTGTTGTTTTTTTCTCCATTCAGAACCAAGCTGGTACATGTTGAGAAAGGATGTTTGTGTGGCCCCATTGATCCTAAAGGACCTGTTATTTCTTTTGCCTTACTACGAGTTCCTAACCCAGGAGTTTTTTTACCAGCAATATTTCATATATAATAAAAAAGGCTTCATGGTAATGACAAAGAGGAAAATCTTTAAAATAAAAAAAATCTGCCATCTTGGCTTGCTGACTGTTTCTAACATGCAATAGAGTTTTTACAGGGCTTCTAAACAAAGTCATTCAGCCAGCTTTGCTGTGTCACTTTCCACGTCATGAGTCTCTCATAGAAGTCTGGGAACAGCTCTGGAAAATGTTGAAATGAGCATTAAAGGATGTATAGTGGACAACAAGAAGGAAACCTCTTCACCATCCAGCCTCAATTCATATTTTGCCTAATCTCATCCTGTTTTGAAGTATCCAGATGAGGTGTCAACGCAGCCAAGTTTCACCTGTGAAACACTGAGAGGTGCAAGTCACAGTGATTTCTGCATCCTGTACCAGTACAGAAACTAAACGACTCTTGCACATCTTGGCATTTTGGCAAACCTCCCAGAAGACTGAGAATAAATATCACAGATGGGGAAACAGATCCTTGTAGATTGAACTCTTTTTCTGAGGTTTATTTGTGAAACTGTGGCAGAGCTGGAGACTGATGTAGGATTTCTGAAATCCTAGGGATAAACATAAAGGGCAAAATCATTGGTGCTGGAGAAGGTGTGCACAAACTGATGTGAGGAACAAATCAGTGTTCCATGGTTTAACTCCTAATCAAAGGTAACAATGTGTTGTGTGTAACTATGAATTTAATGCATGTACATACATAGATGGACTTCTACTGACAAGTTTCTCCACTTATTCCAGGCAAGCTGGGACCATTCACTGTGAAGAAGAGAGAGTTCAACACCAAGTTTTTCTGCAGCAGAAGCTATTGTGCCTGTATAAAGTTTTGCAGCTACAGAGTTGGAATAATGTGCAGAAATTACACAAGCAGTACTGAGCCAAATACTGGGACCTTGTTAGGAGACAGAGAAGTACCTAGCAAAGAATTATCATGTCAAAGTAAAACTCAGCTGATGATTTCTTAACCATGTGTGTCATGAATGTTATCACAAAATAGAAAATCCTTCCCTCTGCTGTTGTTTGAGAGTAGTGGGGTGAGAAAGGTATAATCTTTATTAAAAAAGAAAAGAAATCCTTCTGAAGACATTGTGGATGGACCTGATTTTTCCCTTTTTTTTTTTTTTTTCCCCATTCCTCTTCACCACCCATACTTCCATTCCATTCAACTGTGTTCAACCTCTGTCTATATATAAGAATCTTTGTATTGATTATTGAATATGTCCTGTGCTGGTCTCACTACTGTAACCAAAAAGAGATCTCAGTGACCCTCTGAAAGTCACTGTAAGAGTTATTGAGGGGAGATAGTGAATTGATCAATGTCCTTTCTGATGAGCCAGAGAAGCTGTAAGTCTCTTGCCAGAATGGAGCTAGAGAACTCGGGTCAGACAGCTCAAGTCTGAATATCTTTAGATATGCCTTAGCTTTCCAAGTAAATACCAGCTAGTCTCCGCAGTTTCTGAGGACTGTTCAACCCAGATCTGACCTTAGGTTACATTCTGTTAGGTCCTGATTTAAAATAACTGCTGATTTCAGTGAACTGACTCTGGATTTGTGCCACTCAGTGCAAAATTGGAATTTGTCTTCTCAGAGACTCTGTCCCAGAAGAGTTTATGTCTCAGGCTTATCCAAGATGCTAAGAATAAAGCACAACAAGCTGGGGGTACAGTGACCTTCTTACTGCCTCCCTTGTGCCACCAAAACACAAGAAGGGTCCTGCAAAGTCAGCCATCCAAAGCACATAGCCAGTTATTCACGATCCAAAAGGCCCTGTTTTCCCAATGCAAGGGAAAGAACTCATTGGACAGCTCTGAGATGTATGGATCGTGTTTAGTCTACATGCTTAAAAATAATAATAAAAATATTCTTCAGTCCAGAAGGAATTTACAGGCTTAGAACATCGTGGAAAGCAACCACCTTAGTCTGCAGAGAAAAAATTTTCCAAGAGACCCAAATAACCTACTCATCATCCTACTAATTCATCAGACTTGCCCATGCATCATTTGCCCAACACAGTAATCTTTACTTGGCAATAATCTTCCACTCTGGGGTCAGTCATGATCTGTGCCAGATTCCTCCCAGCCTGTGTAAACTTGATTGGCACTGAACATCAGGTAAACAGTCAACTTTTCCTCATGGAATTCAAGTTCTCAGCCACCAAAGAGCCTCTTCCTGCAGCATTAGGCATAGAGTGCCATGCTGTTATTTATATGAGGCTCAGATGCTCAGTACTCCTTTCATGAGGAAGGGGGTATGTCTGAGATCATACCCTTAGGAGGATCACATCCCTCTGGAGCTAGGAATGTTGACCATAAGATAATTACAACGGGCACATTTCAATGGTAAATCATATTTTTTCACAGTCCAAGCAGTCACACGTGTTTACCTCAACTCCCAGGGTAAGCAAAAGTTAGAACACTGAGCCACTCACCCTCACTCAGCTTAAAGGCTTAAACTCTTTGCTGGAAACTAACTTGGGAACACTAAGCAGCATATCAGGGCCGACACAGCACTGCCCTGTGCAGCTGTAAAAAGCCATTCAGAAGCACAGCTGGACACCTTTGCCTTATCTTAACAGCTGCCATAAATATTCCCATCTGACTTCCTTTGTGTTAGGACAAGAGGCTGGAGATTTAACAACACTGATGGCAAGATGTGAGCTGGAATGATGGATAATCACTATAAGAATGATAACTTTGATTCTCTAGTATTTATCTATTGAAGCCTGAGTTTGTTTGGAAAAGGAAATTCCTGGATGGAAAATTCAGTTTGTGATTCCAAGTAACCCTACCATTCGACAGCATCTGTTAGAATTGTTACTAGGCAGACAAGCATTATGCTCCCACCACGTCTTTGGATCCTTTGGGTGAAAGGACATAATCATTCATTCTGGGCAAATAAATGCACCAGCTCCTCTAAGTTCACTTTATGGATGCTCATTTGAGATCAATGAAAGTCAAGGCAAATTCGGGCAACTCTGGCATTTATAACTCTATATGCAAAGAAAGAGAAACCCAAACTCACTGACGAAGTAAATGGGAAAAACTCCACTGAGGTCAATGGTTTCACCATCACTGATTCTAGCAACAGAGAGTGGGTGGATATGTACAAAGTGTCAATCATTTTCAGCTTAAAAACTTACAATCATTCCATAAACAAAAAGTGTAAAATAAGTCAGTCAGAGGAAATCCTACACCTCAGTGAGGAGGGGTTAAATGACTTTGCCAAAGAGGAAAGCACGACTTATAGGACAAAGGCCACTGTTTTAAGCTAATGTAGCATCTGTCTAAATGGATGTAGGTTCGTGAACAGTACAGAACAATGTACAGCTTCTTGAAACGTGTGTAATGGAGACATAGATCACATAAATTAGGGTTTGTAGTGATCTCACTGGTCGCACATTGTCTGGAGTCCCCACTGGTGAGCATTCTCTAAGGTTAGGTTGTTTGGTGCAAAATGACTTCCTGCTTCTCTGTCCTCAGTAGACCTCCAGATTCCCCAGAGGTAGAACTGAGGAATAGTGTGCCTCTAGGGAACACGTAGACCTCATTAGTCATCAGTGTTCTGTCTGAAGATCAGAGGGAATCACAGTCATTGGAGAAGAGAGTAATGCAAGCAAACGAGTCATAATATTCACCAGCAATATAGTGGGTAGAGGAGAAAGGTGGGTTCCTATGTTTCCTCTTCACTCTTAGTTCCATTGATTACTCAGCACTTTCTGTTCCAGAACTACACCTAAGATCAATGAACAGGACAAGACTTGATTTCATTTTATCATGTTGAGTGTTCAACTCAGGCACCAACTGAAAATAGCCTGGGTTAAGCAAGGCACAGATCATGTACACGGGAACTAGAGTAACTTGTATTTTTTAATGGAAGTATGTGTGTGGTTTAATTTCTTTTAAAAGGAGAAGTCAGAACACTACATATGAGGTTTTATATCCTCACAGCACATGCAACCAGAGTACAAATTTCCTTTGTTGACTCTTGACTTGCTTCATGCTAGGCAAAATACCGCAACATTTCTCTGAGGGTTAAAGATCCATAGTGCATGAAGCGCTGTGGCTTTCAACCAGCAGTGTGGAGACTTTAGAAGTGCGTTCACCTGAAAATAAGCTGTCTTCACTACAACATTGGAGACCAAAAAAATAGTTTCATTTTTACTCTTAAATCATATGAAGGTCTCTAGTTGTCTATGCTGAGATAAAAGTAATTGAGTGCTCACCAAAGCCTGTCTTCTCCCAGAAAACCTAACTCATCTTGTTCCAGATTTTGCTTCTCTGAAACTGAAACCCAAAATCATTTCCAAGGAAGGTGTGGGTAGGGTTGTGGATGTCTGAGTGCGGAGGCAAGCAGCCACAACTCAGAGCTGTGATCTCAGCAACTAAGATACAGATACTTGTTCACCACAGGGCCTTGCATATGTGTATCAGAACCGTCTCAAGCAGCTTAACTTCAGTGCACAGAGTTGCCAGGAGACTTGCTGTGACTAAACCCAGAAAATTGAGTTGTAAGAGTTTCTTCTGACCCCAGAATCATGACAGATCACTTAGGTCTGTTTCTTTGTCCCAACCTTGATATTGTAGAGCACATTCTAAAAGTCCTTTGCTACAGATTATAGCTTAAGTCTTTTTGATAAACAGGAGTCTATTTTTAGGCAATAGATTTGCCCAGGGAAGTTGTGGAATCTCCATCTCTTAATGGTTTTAGCAGTATGTTAGACAAATCATTTAGGCAAAGGCAATGTTGCCTTGAAGCAGGCAGATTCTCCCAGCTCTGTTTTCCATGACTCAGTCAGAAGGGAAAAAAGAAACTTAAGCATAAATTGGCAATACTTGGTTCATTTTTGAAGCAGGCAAACAGTACTGGTTGGGGACAGATGGTGAGAAAGGAAATAGGAGAGTTGATGAGGAGGATGCGATACACTGGATAAAAAGAACAGAAGAAATGGCTGGAAATCAGATTCCTGACTAGAATTTGGAAGCAAAGCACTGATGCCTCTTCCAACAATCAAGAGACTCAGCAAATCCAGAACCCAATGAATTTTGAATTTCACACACTGATGTGATAAACTTTTTCTATCCCCCTCCTTGAAGCCAGCTACCTCCAAGGAAGAGTAGCTGGATTGACTCAAAGGGAGAGTGAATGCTGGGTTGACACAGTCAGTGTACCTTCAACAGGTAATCAGTACGCAGGTTGAGATTTTATGCATCCTCCTCCATCCCCAAGATAGTCCACTTCAGTATTTTATTGAAGTTGGGTTTTGGTAAAGCCATAGGTACAAAACAAGATGCAGTTCTTCTGTCCTTTTATTACTGTATCCACATGTGAGCTATGTCTAATACTTGTTCTTGGTTTTGTTGGGTTGTTTTTTTTGTTGTTGTTTTTATAGGTTTTGTTTGTTTGCTTTTGGGGAGGGAGTTGGTTGGTTGGTTTTTTTTAAATGTGTCTGTATAGCCTTTGGAACAATGGGAGTGGAACACAGCAGATCTGACCACGACGTGAAAGTCATGCAAACAGTTCCTCTTCTACCAGGTAATATTCACCTTGATCTGCAAGCCTTTATGAGACACTTTCAGAGCCTGATTAGGGAGACCCTCATTTTCCAGGTCACAGGCAGTGTAAAAAAAAGGAGTGCAGTTTGGAGCCAGGGATTGCTCAGTCTGCCATGATCAAGCTGTGGGTGGGGAGATGGGACTCTGTTTTAGCTGTTATGTCTTCCTTCAGGTTTGGCTGTATTATGTGAGCTGTCTTGGGTGAGGGCTTTACCAGCAGTCCTGTTCTGTCTCACTGTGTCGACAGACTCTGCTGCACATAATTAAGAGCGAGATACTTCAGACAGCAGTATAGCAGCCCCCAGCAATATTACAAAGGAGGAAGTGTGTAAGGGAAAAGAGAGCATTTCCCATGCAAACCAGGGTTTGCATGCCCTGCCAGGTCAATTACAAGCTTTTGCAGCCACAGAGGAAACAGTTCTTTCTCCCTTTTATTAAAATGGCTGCTCCATCCCATTGTGGATTGAAAGAACTATTTGGCTGCCCTGGGATCCCAGCTGACCTCCAGCCACAAGCCTAGGTCTTTACCAGAAAAGGAGTGGGAACCATCAATCTCTAAATGAAGACATTATCCTCCTGATTATCTCTTTGTTGCCAGTGGTGTGTGGGGCTATAGAAAGGAAAAGAGCAGTTCCAAGATGGCAGGGGGTGAAGGAGTATGTCCCAGTCTCGATGAGGCTTTTATTCTGTCTGGCACTATGTAAACTGCTTTGTCAGCAAGATGTGTCTTTAGACATTAGGCATGGATTTTCTAAGACTGTTCCCCCTATCTCCTCCTGCCAGCACCACCCAATGTAGCACATCACTCTAGCCTATGTGTCAAGGCACCATGTTGAGTCTGGAGGCCCTATCAGTTCCTTTCTTTGCCTGTGTTTGGGTTAACTTGGCCCTACACCTCTACAGAGAGTCAAATTCAGAGAAGATATGAGCAGGGAACAGGTATCAGCTGCTGGGGCTCACTGAAAGAAGGAAGAGACAGGACATTAATGAGCATCAGAGTCACAAAACCACAGAACATTAGGAGGGACCTGTAGACAAGTTAGGATAATGAAGGTGTTCCCATAGGAAAGAAGACATAGATTACATGACCTGGTCTTCTGCTCAGTTGCTTGCAATGATAGAAAACAGACTGGTGGAGTAGTTCACATGGGACAGCTTTGGGTTGGAGACCAGGAGGAACTGCCTGAAGCAAGATCCAGATTGACAGCATTATTTTTGATCTTTCCTTGTCCCTGTAAGCAAAAACAAACAACTACAAAAAAAAAAAAACCCCACACCAATGTTTGTCTAATGAAACACTTACCCTCATCTACTGACTTACGTATCAGCTGGGGATTCAGTAATAACCTTTTGGAGAACCAGCTCATCCCTACCTTGTTGGAACTCATGAATTTCTGTCTGAGCAGGCCAAAGAATGGGCTTTATTCACCTAGTTCTGAGAAAATAACACCAGAGGGTTCTGCTGATGTGAAGAAGAAAGCGATGGTTTATTCAGAGAATACAGCCTGGAGGTATCAGAGGCAAAGCTACCACTCAAGCCAGGTGTTCACAGATTTTTTTTTTCTGGTTGCTTTCTCCATGTCTTTTCCCCTGTGCTTCAACCTGCACTTCACCACACAGATTCCTCTAATTTTCTTTTTAATTGATATTGTTGTACTTTGTACCAATAGTTGCTAACTTACAAAAGTCATCATTACCAGGTCTAGAAGATAGACACAAGCCCATGTAATAATCTTATTGTGAATAGCTCAGCTTCAAGTGTCCATCTTGTCGCAGCTGTCCCTGTTGTCACTGCAAGCGAAGAATTTGTTTCCATCCAGTTTCTGACTTCAGATCTTCCATTAATATCCTGGGGTCCTGAATCTCAGCATCCAGTATATTTGTATTTGACTTCTCCATCCACTGAAGAGAAAAAAAAAAAAAAAAAAAAGAAAGAAAAAAAATATATATCTTGGTGTCCTCCTGATTTTGGCCTTGGCTATAAGTTGTTTCTTTTTGTGTGTATATTTTCAGCTTCATCATTATCTCCTCATCATTTCTCCATTACAGCAGCCTGTTCACATAGCTTGACACTCTCTTAAATGGGTTGTGTACCCATCTCTTTTCAGGGTGGGACAGCCTTTTCTTCATGGGATGCTGAATGTTGGCCCAGTGGTCCCCAAGTTAGCAGAACACCTGATCCTCATGAAAGTGTACTGCAGTGTTGGACCATATAGCTTTTTCTGATGCTCTATCATCAGAGAGAGAGCTCTTCATTTCTGTACTTCTGACCTTCCTGAATTTGAGAATATGTGGGGGATGATATCGTGGGCGCAAATTCCTTTTTGCTGTCAAATTGCATACATTCTGCCAACACATACTATCAGTCGCTGTCCAAGCACAGTGAATCATACCTTGCAAAATGCCCCTCCAGCTTCTAATTAGCACATTCTGGCTGAACAGCCTCAAATTTTTGACTGTTTCATGTAAGAAAACAAGTTAGTGTTAGTAAGACAGACACAGTACCTAACAAACCTAACTGCAAGAAAGGGCCTCCACTTTATCAACTTCTAATGTGACCTTAAGAGGAGAATGAACTGTTGGTATAGGGTCTGTGTTGAGTTGGCTGTTTTGAGCTAGCAAAAGTGTCATTTATCACACAATGTGTAGTGCACAGTATTTCTTGGATGTGATGGTTCTTGATCCTCCCTTACAGAAACGTAATGTGCTCTTTAGGACCACCTTCTCCCCACTAGGTATTTCCTACAACTGCTTCCATTGTCAAATGCGTTTCACCTTCAGTGAAACATGGTGCTGTTATGGTTGTGTAGGTTCAGAATGTTGCAGCAAACCATACTGGACACGGTCTGCTGCTGGGTGTCAGCTGATGAGGAATGCGAGTCTCATTCTTCCTCTACACCCAAAAATTTGTTATTGCAAAGGTGTTTCACCACCCTTATATGCCTAGGGCATTGCTTGGCTCCTCTTTGAATGTATTTAGGTATTACTGAAGATGCTGCTGTGGTCCACTGAAAATTTATAGACCTTCAAAGTCTGGAAAAGAGAAGACAGAAGACACTTATAAACCTCTATAAATATCTGAAGGGTGAGAGTCAACTGGATGGGGCCAATCTCTTTTTGCCGGTCAGCAGTAATAGGACAAGAAGGGACAGCTACAAATTGGAACATAGAAGGTTTCGCCTTAACATGAGGAGAAACTTTTTTACAATAAGGGTGACAGAATCCTGTAACAGGTTGCCCAGAGAGTTGTGGAGTCTCTTTCTCTAGATACATTCCTGTACAAATTATCCTCAATGACCCTGCCTTGATGGGGCAAGGGTGTTGGACTCAATGATCTCTAGAGGCCCCTTCCAACCTCCAAGATTCTGTGATTCTGTAGTTCAAAGCTTATCAAAACATTTCACAGATTTATTCCCGTCATTGTTTACAGCTTTACAAGTGAGCAGAAAGAGTCTAAACATAGAGGAGCTCCTCATAAGCAAGGAGGCCCAGCCAACATCTGTGAGCAATGTTAGAGCAATCATGAATTTGGTCCCTAACTGACCGGGGGGCCACGAGGCCCCCCGGCCTTTGAATCAACCTTCACCATTCACCCAGTGTGCACCATGGGTACTCACCAGCGATGATGCAAGGAGGATCCCTCTGCCCAGTTGGGCAAACTTGGGGCTTCTGCCTTTCCTGGGGCAGGTTATAAAGGGAAGTGAGCAGGGAAGGCAAAGTGGTCACACCTGGGGTGGGTGGAGACTCCAACAGAACCCAGGTGCTCTGTGTTTGGGGGATTAAAGGGGAAAATGCAGTGCAGGGTGGGAAAAGGGCAGGTATGGTGCTGAAAGGAGGAAGATGGGGAAAAGGATGCAGATGAAAAGGGGAAGATGGGAGGAAAGAGGAAGATGGAGTGGAAAGGAAGGAGATGGAAAGAAAAGGAGGAAGATGGGGGGAAATGGGAGATGGCGAGGAAAGAAGAGAGATGGGGAGAAAAGAGATTTTTAAAATATATACAAATGAAAACTGGACTGTAGTTTTTTGCATTGAAAGCACCATTTTCATGACCAACCCTTTGTCTTTTCTTCTTGGAGTAGTAATGAGACATCTTCATCAGCTCACTATGTTGGCTGAAGAAGAGCAAGTCACACCTCTCTGAGAGGAAAAAATGAGGACATAAAGAGGAAAACTAAGAAATAAAAATGAAAAAGACAAAATTACAGATTATAAATATATATATACAAAGTGTGAGGTCTTTCAGCAAGTCCTCCGTGGGCCAGCAATGTGCCCTTGTGGCCAAGAGGGCTAATGATATCCTGGGGGCATCAAAAAAAACTGTGGCAAGCAGGTCAAGGGAGATTCTTCTCCCCTTCTACTCTGCGCTGCTGAGACCACACCTGCAATACCATGTCCAGTTTTGGACTCCCCAGTTTGAGACAGACAGGGATCTGCTGGAGAGAGTCCAGTGGAGAGCCACAAGGGTGATTAGGGGTCTTGAGCATCTTCCCTATGAAGAGAGACTGAGAGACTTGGGGTTGTTTAGTCTGGAGAAGAGAAGGCTAAGAGGGGATCTGATTGATGTCTATAAATATCTGAGGGGTGGCTGTCAAGTGGATGGGGCTAATCTCTTTTCAGTGTTGCACAGTAATAAGACAAGGAACAATGGATACAAACCTGAACATAGAAGGTTTCACCTCAACATGGGGAGAAATTTCTTTACAGTGAGGGTGACAGATCCCTGGAACAGGCTGCCCAGAGAGGTTGTGGAGTCTCCTTCTCTGGAGACTTTCAAAACCCATCTGGATGCATTCCTGTGTGAACTACACTGGGTGATCCTGCCTTGGCAGCGGGGGTTGGACTAGATGATCTCTGGAGGTCCCTTTCAACCTCTAAGGTTCTGTAATTCTGTGATTCACCCTGGAACTATCATTGAGACAGGAAGTTTCACAACGCAGACTCACTTCAGGTTAGCCTGACTGCTGGCAGTCGTGATTGAACACAAGCACAAGCCAGGGATTCTCCCTTGTGATGTTGCCTTTTCACTCAGTGGTCTTTTCCCCAGATTGTCACTTTTGAGAAGAGCAGGACATTAGTTAGGGACTTATTCCATTCATTGCCCATCAGCTCTTCCTCATGATGAGCGGGGATGTTCCCTACTGTACCTAAACACAGACTTGGCTCTTAGAACACCAATCTGAGCCCAATATAATAAAGAGTCCTTTTTTTCCCTCCTGTATGCCAGGCCCATGTTGAGATGCAACTTTCAAGTGTAACTGAAGCAAACTTTTCCCAGTGAGTATTTTCAAAGAGTTTTGTATGTGCTCCCTGAAAGACAGCATTGGTTGCTCCAAGGCCTTCCAGCCTCTGCACTGGAACTGTTCTACACATACAACAATGAGGTCCAGAAACATGGAGTCAACTGAACATGTTGATTTCCATATGTTCACAACAGGATGGTACAAACTGTCAGATATATCCACTATATTGGAGAGCTTGCAAACACTAAGCTCCTGTCGTTACGGCCACAAGATTTTTACTCCAGTGTAACACTGAGGCTCCAGCAGCAACTCAGTTTCCATTTGGCCAGGCCTGTCTCTTGCGTTTCACTGCTACTTCATCTTCAGTCTTCCCCGTGGGAGGGATGAGTAAGTGATGGGGAGGAGGTGGGCAGCGACAGCCTTGACAGAAGCATGTTTATGCTGGACTTTCATGTTGCTCCTCTGGATCCGATGGAGAATGGTCCATGTCCCCTGCACAGTGAGGGGTGCATAAAGCATCTCTGTGTGTTTGAAGGGAAAGGCTGAGTTGTGCCAATATTGCCACTGGCTCATCATGTGCAATTGGGAGGCTCTGATGTAGTCATTCCTTTCTACCACCCTCACTGACTCAGATCTCCTGCTTTTGATTCTGATGGGATTGAGCCATCTTGGCTCAGCTGTGTCCCGGGAACCATCCGCAGGTCTAAATCTCCTTTTCTTTTGTTAGTACTTCAGCACCTCCATGATATTGTCCATGTTATGACAGAGCACTGGCTCCAAATCTGAAGAAATTCCTCAGTTGGATTTATCTCCTCTCGTCAAGGCTAGGCAAATCACTTCTTGTGGTACCCTCTGGGAGCCAAGAAAGGAAAAAATAGTGGTGTCGACACCCACTTTTCAAGATACACAAAGAAGGATTAAAGCAGTCTGTCCCAAACTTCTTCACTTTTTCCCCAGAGAAAAGACATCTTTCTTCTTCAGATGGGATTTTTTTTTTTTATGGAAGCTTACACATTTCTTCTTTACCACACTGTCCATTTGTGCTTGCTGTGTATTAATGACAAATCTGAGAAGATAAAAATGAACAGCATTTGAAACATTTATATCATTTTTCAAAAGAACTCTTCATTTTGAATCTTCTGGATTTTCTTATGCTTTAAAACACTCAAGAACAGTACAAGATGATCTATTTCATAATAGATAAGTTGTTTTATCAGTAGGAAGTATGCTTTCTCATGTTTTGCACAGAAGATTGCGTCCTGTTCTCCTCCTTCTTTCCTCCATTCTTCTTCTGTATCTCAGAAGCTCCAAGAAACAAGAGAATCTTCAGAGTTCCCCAGAGCCTTTGCCACTCACACATACATGTTTATTAGTTTGCAGGGCATTTCAGGATCAAGTTGAAGACGGTTCTTTTTTCCTGAATGCTTAGTGAATGCACTCCACCCCACATCACGACTGCTTCTCTACCTCTCCTACCATGACCCAACCTCATCTGGCCTCTTCTGTGCTGCTGGTGCCATTCTGAAAGGAAGCTGCACAGTCAGCAGATTTTCTGTCCTTTCTCCACGTTCTTTTGCTTGGAGTTATGGTCCAGCAGGACTGCAGCTGGAAAGAGTTACCAGTCCCTTTAGTTTCTTGTCTTTAACTGCGATGGAGGGTGGAAAGTATCTTGTATTATGTTCCACAGTGGGGGGAAGGAAAAAAACAGTCACTTCTGGTCACTAGGTATTGTCTGACTTGCCAGAAACAACCAGCTCAGCCAAGATTCCCATTCCAAGCTGGATGTGATGATTCAGAGAATTGAGGAGATAATGAACTGTTTATGAGCAGGTCTTGTTTGTTTGCTTTGCTGACAAGCTGTGAATGGTCTGTTCATGAGAAGCAACCTGGACTCTGACCTCATAGACAGAACCTGCATGAAGTGGGCAGAGAACACAAGTCTCTGCCTCTGCAAAGGAAAATGGTTTTCTGAATATATCACCTGAGAATAGACTATTCCACAAGGCCACACAGAGGACAGTTGCTCCACAGCAGCCAAATGAGGACATGTCCTCATTGCTCTAAGAGAACAATACATGGAATACCATCAGCCCTAACATATCAACTGGCCCAACACTGAGCTTGAGGAAAGGCAGAGCAGATATTTCCCTCGAAACTAGAGTTCTAGCTAGAATTAAAGAAAAATAATGTCTTTTTCCTTTCCTTCTCTGTGCTGGCATCTACCCAGGCAGCAGCAAAAGAAGCTGAAAGTTATTACACAGTTCTGGGAAACCGGAGTATCTCCTAAATGAGATGCTGGAAGAGGCTACTCTGTCCTAACACAGCTTATTGGGCTCTTCTCATCTAATTCCAGTTTGAAATACTCCTTATCCTTCTTGCAAACATCCAACCTTGAATTAAGCTTTCCTGATGACGTACATACTACCATCCTCAGCCCTTAATTGTTCTTTTGCTGTGGAAAAAAAAAATAAAGCACAACAAACCTCTCTTGCAAATTATTCTCTATTATCTCCTTATTATACCTTGTCATGCTTTTGGCTACTTGACTGAAAAGCCCTCCACTATCACATTAAGCATATGGAGTCTATTGCCAGGAAACACAAGAAAGGACAAGCACTTGGCAGGATTCAGACTTGGGAAATACAACAAGTCTTCCCAAATTTCTTTGTCTCCAGTGGCACAGTCCATGGAGGGGCACAGTTCATCTCCCTCGAAACCCGGAGTCAGAGGAGTTCTGACTTTTTCAGAGCCTAATGTTACAAAATTAATTCATTGCTGGAATGAATTCTACAAAATGAATTCTACAAAATGAATTAATTGCTGTAAGGCTACTCCACCTGGAGTACTGTGTGCAGTTCTGGAGCCCTCAGCACAGGAAGGACATGGAAGTGTTGGAGGGGCTCCAGAGGAGGGCCACGAAGATGATCAGAGGGTTGGAGCAGCTCTCCTATGAGATCAGACTGAGAGAGTTGGGGCTCTGCAGTCTGGAGAAGAGAAGGCTTCCAGGAGACCTGATAGTAGCCTTCCAGTATCTGAAGGGGGCCTACAGGAAGGCTGGGGAGGGACTATTTACAAGGTCTTGCAATGACAGGACAAGAGGCAATGGGTTTAAACTGGCAGAGGGGAGATTTAGACTGGATGTTAGGAGGATTTTCTTTACAGTGAGGGTGGTGAGGCACTGGAACAGGTTGCCCAGGGAGGTTGTGGCTGCTCCCTCCTTGGAGATGTTCAAGACCAGGTTGGATGAGGCCTTGAGTGACCTGTACTAGTGGGAGGTGTCCCTGCCTGTGGCAGGGGGTTGGAACTAGATGATCCTTGAGGTCCCTTCCAGCCTTACCATTCTATGATTCTACTATAAGGTCTCCTCGAAGCCTTCTCTTCTCCAGGCTGCAGAACCCCAACTCTCTCAGCCTGTCCTCATAGCAGAGCTGCTCCAGACCTCTGATCATCTTCATGGACCTCCTCTTGTAAAATGCATTAACACAGAAGCTTTTCCAAGATGTCTAGGCAAACCAAGACATTCCCTATGTCACCTATGACTCTATCTGAGAATAAGCATAGTGGAACAAAGCAGTTGATAGGAGAGGTGGAAAATTTATAGCCTAAATCCTTTACATTTTAAGCACTCTATCTTGCAAGAAGAGATAATGTCACTTGAAGGAAAGACTGGGTGAAATTCTTTGCAGAAAATCAGTCTTGGCAGTTTTTGACAGCTTCTAGTCAATAGAAAATAAAACTTCATCATGAAGGATCCTAACAACAAATGCCAAAAGTACTTTTTCTAAAAATATTTCAGTAACCTACAGGTTCATACAGGCACCGGAACAAAAATAACAAATTAAATAAAAATGTAAATCGCATTTTAATTGTACAAAATCAGGTACCAGCTACATAGGGCATGGAAGAACAATCTAGTTCATGTGTCACCAGGAGCTAATGCTTTACAACATTCTGATCCAAATCCTGGCATGCAGTGACGCTTTTCAGCAAAAGCAAACATCCCCCTGTAGATCACTACCATCATGGATCAGCTATATAAGCATTCACCTAACAAAACTCACAATGAGAAGATGCAAGAGACCTCAGAGAAACTCAACTTTGACTCTCAAAAGGCAAACAAGCAAAAGGATAAGAGTATGAATGCACTCCATTATTTCTTCTGAGCCTCTTAACCCTTGAAGGGCTGTAACAGTAATAAAAGCAGGTGGTAACCTGACATGTAGAAAAGAGCTTTGCATTCGTCATTCAGCAGAATCTACATGATTCTGTGGTTTAGAAGATGAAGAAAGGATGGACTGAGAGTGCATAACTGGTGTAGATCATCCACCCACAGATATGGGCACACAACCATCACATAACTCCAGAGTTTTTGGTGTCACTATCATGCTTAGCTTGGAGCTGAGGTAGTAGTGTCAGGGACTTCTGTCAAAAGGAAAAGAAAGAAAACAAGAACAAGGATGACACACAGATGTTTCACCTACCTGAAGTTGCTCTCTGAATTAGGTAAGAGGAAACAGCAGAATGAGTGGGGGGAAAAAAAAAAAAAAAAAAGAGGGGGAGAGAGAGAGAGGAAAGGGAATTAATAATTATTTTCAGTCAAGTGATATCTGCTTAGTGTGACCAGCATCCTCCAGGGAAGAAGAGGAAGGCTCTTACACTAACACAGAATGAGTCAGAGACAACTGCCCAGGGCAACTCCCATGACTTTGACAAAGAACTGTCAAAAGAAGAAAATATAACAGTGATTCAACTCTAGGGTGGTTTGTGTGCATGGGTCACTGTATTTAAAAATTTAGCCTGAGGACTGATTTTCCCCTTTCCTAGGGAAACAAGGACAAGTTTTCTTAGTTTGTGCATGTACCTGGTCTTTTTGTCTTACCATACTGGCCATTTTCAATCCCTTTTTTTCCATCCCTAACACTTTCCATTGGATTAGTGGCTTTGCAAGGAACAGTGGTGCTAATAATTTATAGGAGAAACTGGTTTATGAGCTTTAGACTGCTGGATAAACAGTCCTGGAAAAACAAGCTTCCTTGGTTTGTCTCATTGAACTGCTTGTAGAGGTACAAGGTACAGCTTTAGCAGCTGGTGCAGCTCAGGACTACCTTATGTGGTGTCATCCATAGCCTCATTCATCTCCAGTCCCAGAGATTCCCTCTCAGAGGTGCCTAGTGTGCCGCAAAGACAAGTATCTCATAGCTGGGAGCCAGCCTAGAGGATCTTCTCTAGGAAGTACACTAGCTAGCTTTCAAGCTACAGATGAACAGGAATGTACAAAAGAGGACTCTACTGCACAGCTTTGAGGTCTCAAATACAGTCATGGAACAAGATCAGTGCAGAAAGCCCTCCTGAAACTAGATAATTTTCTCCTAGCATTTGCACTTGTCTCCCTGCTTTGTGTGAGAAGCTGATGCTCTGTGCAAGCCATCTGACACAGCGTCACCTGCATTCACACGCTGATGTTCAAGAGTGATTAAATATATCCCATGAAAGGTAAAACCAAAACAGAAGCCAGCGAAATACCAGAAATAAATAGATGCATTGTGATGTCACTCTGCAATCCATCTATAAACTATCCTAATTTTTGTTCTGACTTTTTCATCTGTTGTTCCTTCTCAATAGGGTTCCTTTTGAGGCTGCAGTAGAAGAAAATATGTTTCACTAATGCTAAAATCAGTAGGATTTAAGATAACTTAGCGCTGAACATCAAAAGCTTTAGGACCCTGTTTCCCAGTAGAAATGGTTGAGAGATATGGACCTGTCATGCCTGAAGATGAGCTGTAGGTTTCCAAGTCACTTAAACACGCTTTTGAAATGTTACTTTCCAACACGCCAGGGATGTGCCACTGTTGTACACAGCAGTCCACTCTGGTTCCTGAGAGCTGACCCACCACGATTCTTCAGACATGAATTTCATAGCTGTGGCACATCCCAGGTTTATGGATATTGCTCCAGTGCAAAGTCCAGCTGCTGGCAGCCCTTGCAGTCAGGGTTCAGACTGGTGCAGCTGCACAGCTGGTTGGTCATACCCTTGCATTCTGAACTGCACTGTATGCTGCAGCTGGTCCCTGCCTCAGCACAGAAAAAAAACATGCCCTTAGCTGAGTCACCATTACCTTGAACACAAACACAGTTCATCTTGGTGAGGCCTCGACCTTGGTTTTTTTTGTAAGCTCAGTGGGACTGCTGACTTGTGCACCTCTCTCGTCAACCCTGGGTGCACTTCGAACTCCCTGGGACATCCTGTATTGGGAAAGACCATGGCTAGGGCTGCTGGCAGCACACAGAGGAGATCACTGAAAATAAACAAAGAGCAAGCAGCTTGGTTTTCATAACCTTGGTTAAACACAGGGGGGTGAAGGATCCAAAGCGACAATGTCATGAAAGTTCAAGAAAGGCAGAAGGTATCCTCTGAGGGGCTCTTTTCTTTGGCAGCAGAGGAGAAGATGATGCACAGAGGAGGGGGGAAGGAAAAATTAGGGAAATATTTGACCCCATGTGCACAGCAAGTTTGTCTTTATCTCCTTCTGGGGTTGTTACAACAAAGCTGACATTCACCACTGATACAGACATAGCTGCTTTCCTGGGCTCATGTGACAAATTAGTGTATCATAACTGACCCCTACCCAGAGAGTACAAGCACATTAAGCTGAGCTTAGCCCATGGTCTAGATCATTTCTGGTTAGCAGAGGCTTCAATGCATCCTTCTTCCTTTCTTTATCTGAAGCTTAATTTAGCTTATTTCTATTTGTAGTGGTAGGGGAAATGGTAGGAGGTTTGCCCTCCTCCATTGCCTGTGGCAAGCAGTGGGGAGCAACTGGACACTATAGGCAGTGATAAACAGTCTCTGAGTGGGGTGTACACCCTTTTGGACAGAGGTGTGGCATAGATAGGTCCTTCTGAGGCTGCTAGGGAGCAAAAAAGACTGTAAATCACAATAGTAAGCTGGGCCGCTCCAGAGTTTTTGGATATTGATGGGAGCAAGCACTAGACTCAGAGGTAGTGGGAAGAACCTTATTGGAGACCTAGAGCTTCCTACAATTCAGAAAATGATACACTAACTAAAACCAAACCTGTTAGCAAGGACCTGCCTCAAAGTCACAGAAGTTCTGAAAAGTGCCTCTAGGGAGGTTCTCTTCAGACTCTACTCTGCCCTAGTGAGGCCCCACTTGGAATACTGTGTCCAGTTTTGCATTCCCCAATTCAAGAGAGACAGGAAACTGTTGGAAAGAGTTCAACATAGTGCTATGAGGACTGCAGGACTGGAACATCTCTCCTGTGAAGAAAGACTGAGAGAACTACGGCTGTTTAGTCTGGAGAAGAGAAGGCAGAGAGGAGATCTTAGCAACGTCTATAAATATCTGAGGGGTAGGTGTCAAGATGAAGGTGCCAGGCTCTTTTCGGCAGTGCCCAGTGATAGGACAAGGAAAGACAAGTACAGGAGAGAACACAGGAGGTTCTGCCTCAACATGGGGAGATCCTTCCTTATGGTGAGGCTGACAGAGCCCTGGAACAGGCTGCCCAGGGACGTTGTGGAGTCTTCTCCTCTGGAGACTTTCAAAACCTGTCTGGATCTGTTCCTGTGCAGACTACCCAAGGTGATCCTGTTTTGGCAAGGGGGTTGGACTCAATGATTTCAGGAGGTCACTTCCAACCCCTAACATTCTGTGATTCTGTGACTCATTTGAATGGTTCTTAGATAACACATGTCACTACATGCAATACAGCAACAAAAATTATCTTCACGGAGTAAATGAAATAAATTCCCAGACTGAAAGCCTAGATGTAGATTTTAGCGCTTCCTCTCCAACTCATCATATATTTTTTTAGCCCAGAGGTGAATGCAGGCTATCATAACTGTAAATGATGAGAACCTCTGCATCTCTCAGGATCCCATCAGTAGGCTGGTCACTTTTCCAATGTTAACAGGGTAGGAACCTATGGAAAGGATTTCCCCCAAGATTGAAGAAATGCAGTTTTCTACCCACAGATTTTTTTTTCCCCACCATTTTGTTCTCTGTCCTTATTCTTGCTAGAACTCCATGTCATGAAAATGCAGTAATTTTTACTCAGATATCAAAGGTAATTCCACTTTTTGATTCGGATCCAGATAAAGTTTTTGCTTTGCTGAATGTCTCATTTATCCAAGCACAGAAAGAAGTTCTTTATCCACTTGTATGTGGCTTTACTTATTTGAGGACTAAATTTAGAGACCTGAGGAGGTGCCTAAGTTTGGTGTTGTGACTCTGACATTTGATTGCTTGTGCAGTTTTGTACAACAAAATTTTGTTGCCCAGCAGCCTGAATTACCCATTATTCCTCCAAACATATGTACCACTGTGATTGTCACAGTTTGGAAAGAACCAGTTACAGTCCATTTTAGACCTTGCACAAAACATAAATGCATTTTCTTCATTGCCATCAACTCTGCCTGCCTGCCCACAGACAAAACCTGTCCTGCCCCTGTCATTCATGAGACATGCAGTGCCCAGCCTACCCTTAAAAATCTCCAGTGAAGTCCAGAAGTCAGGCTATTCCAGCCCTTCATTACCTTTCTTACTAGGAAAGCTTTTTTTCATCATATCTAACCTACATGCCCCTTGCTATACTTTAAACCTTCTGCTTTGCACCCTGGACATAAAGAACAAGTTGTTCTCTTCCCCTTCTATCTTCAATGTATTTAAAGACTGTTATCATATCACTTCTCAGTCTCATCTTCTCCAGACTAAACAACCCCCCCCTAGTTCAATCTCTCCCCATTAGTCACGTTCTCTGAACTTCTGATCATCCCTGTTGGTCTCTTCTGGACATCATCCAACCAGTCCCATCTTTCTTTAACCCTGGTGCCCAAAATTGGAGAGAAAAGAGTACAGCAGGAAAATGACATCCCGTATCATGCAGACATCCCAGTATGGTGTTTGCTTTCCTCATACCAATCTTAACTCAGAACCTTTCTTAAACTTGCAATTCACAATTATCCCTAATTCTTCTATGGTGGTTATTTCATATCCCATATTTGTACATCTGATTGTTCTTGCCTAAGTATAGAACCGTGTATCTTGCATTTGTCTTTATTGAACTATATCCTTCCCCTTCCCAAATCCCTCAATTGCTCCTACACTTATTAATTCTGAAATTCAACACTGTCCTCTTCTCTGCTTGCAGCTCTTTTTCAAATTTCTGTTATCTATTAATTTAATTAGCATGTTCTTCATTCATTCCATCTAGGTGACTAATAGAAATGCTCAAGAGCAACAGGTTCAGAGAATATCACTGTAGAATCTTACTGTGTTCCTGATCTGAACCCAGCCTGTCAATACCTGAGTTTGGACATGAATCTATGACTTGACATTCTTCCTGACATTGTTATTAACTGAAGGAAACTCACAGATGCCAAAGATCAAACCATCACTATCATTGCTTATCGTGACAGACGTGCTCTATCTTCATAGATCAGTGAGTTTACTCTGTGTCATTGTGCTTCAGTGTAAAAGGCTGCACACCAGTGCTGGTGCTATACATGAACTAAAATGCCATAAGTAAACTCTGATGAAAGCAAGATAGCAGATCATTAACCTCTGGGGAGGACATAAGCCAGCTCATAGTGTTTAAAGCACTTGTTCAGTATGTCCTGATGTGTTTAGCCCTTGATTTCTTCTGCTGTAGATGGTCCAATTGTATTCTTTAGTCACAACCGTTTCCTGAACAGTTTTGAATTTTGTCTGTATCTCTCCATTGCATTCCCTTTCTATACACTGTTTTATCTTTCTGCAAATGGGAAGGTTTTCTCCTCCCCATTTACAGGGCATCTGGTCAGAAACTGATTATGTCCCCTTTGGGACACGAAAAGTGGTTCCTCAGAACATTTTTTTTCAAGACTGTCAATCTGAGACTTCACAAGCTAGATGTTTATACTCTATCATAATTGATCATGATAACTGAATGCTCTTCAACTGCCATCTAATCTGTGAATATTCATGTTACATGTTACTGTCTAGGAACAGGTCTGGGCACATGCTCCACCTATTAAACAAGAAAACAAGATACAGACACTTGGAGAGATGCATACTGGCAATGTGGCCCATGTGTGTGTTGCTATTCAGAGTAGCTTTTTTCTAAGCCCTAGAGAGACTCAAGACCCATTTGTGTAAACAGGCAGGGAAAGCTGAGATGCCTGAGAAATGGATCCCTTTCAAATTCAACCAAATCTTGATGAACTCCTGCATTGTGGGATTTGAACAGTAAACTCTGAGTCAGGAGTAGGGTGAGACATCACCTTCCTCTTGTGTCTGTGAGTCCAGTGGTGAACAGTCTTCATGGCTCAGTTCTCAAGGCCAAAATTATTGCAGTCTGCCCTGATTCTTTTTTTTTTTTTTTAAACTTTTCCTCCCTACTCCTCCTTCTGGAAATCACTTATCATTACCTTGGGATTTTTGCCAAATTCCCTTCTGGCATCACTTCTCTCCCTATTTTCTGCACTCTTTTCTTATAGCATACCTTAATCACTTCCCATGTCAACTACTGCAATGCTCTTTTTTTATAGCTCTCATAAATACTTACAGGCTTTATATATATTTCCTCTCCAATCATCAAGGGCTGCAGATCATTGCTTAAAATTGAAGAAATTGAGAGGAAGGCAGCTTGATTCTGATTTCTACATGACCCAGACATGGCAAAGTATCCTGCAAACTGAGACTGGCTTTTCTATTAGGATGCAAAAAAAGAACCATTTGCAACCCTGGATATATTTTACATCCACACTCCCAGATATATATTGCTCTGCTCAACGAACAATCATTTCCAAGAGCGCAAAGCCATCAGGTTACCAAGATATCTGGTTTCCCTTCCTTTCCCTTCCCTTCCCACTCCTGTCTCCTTCCCCTCCCCCTCCCTTCTCCTCCCCTCCTCCTCCCTTCCCTTCCCCTTCTCCTTCCCTTCCCCTTCCCTTCCCCTTTCCTTCCCCTTTTCCTTCTCCTTTTCCTTGTTTTATTTTTTTTCCCTTTTCCTTTCTCTTTCCTCCCCCACCTTTTCCCCCCTTCCTTTCCTTCCTTTCCTTTTCCTTTTCTGGTCCACTTTTTTCAATGACCTCCTACAAGAAGTACTGCACAGACTCCACAGATCCAGGTGCTGCAGGTCAAAACCAACCACCTTGATTTCTTAGTGACATCTGCTGCTATTTTTCATCTTGTATGGGACAGAAGTTAAAGCCTCAGGCTAATGGGAAAGGAATTTCTTTCTCTCTTGGTTTGCAAAGCAGAACTAAGTTTTCTTTTTCTCCATCTTTGGGCTTTATATCAGCTGTCTGTTGGGTGTTTCAAAAGTAATTGTCTTGTCTCAGCACAGTAAACTTGCAAGCTAATTCCCATGACGCTGGTGATACAAAGCAGTCAGGCCAGCCAAGATATTTGTGCTTCAACGTTCCAAATTCGCTCCTGACTGCCTTCAAGCAACAGTAATTTTACAGGATTTTCCTTCCTGAAAAATTGTTCAGTGATGACCTACAAGTGAAAAGTTCTCTGTCTCATTACCATTTTCATCCAATTCCACATGAAATTCGCTTTAAAAGCTGGCTTTGACTAAGCCAAGAGTCAAATATAAGAGCTACAAGGCCCTGATTAAGAAAGCACTTAATCACTTTCTGAGCTTTGAGTTGGACAGATATTATTCTCCATCAAGGACTATATCGGTAGCTGGGGGAGGACTGGGGAAAAGAGCTTGGCTTAAAGCCTATGAGAATTCACAACCCAGAGATACAGCTGCAGGACCTTACTAAAGGCACTTGTGTTCTAGGACTCTCAGCTGTCTCATTTTGCTCAGAACTTTCCAGGATACTTACTTAATAAACTCAGTGGCTTGGGTTGCATTGGAAAACAGAAGCCACAGAAAGCCCTGGGAATTGTCCCAGGAGCACCTACCTTTCATGGAAAACAGAGAGGGGCCCAGAACAACTTCTGCTTAGATTAGATTGCCCTTACTAAAAATAGGAAGCCATTTAGTCCTTCATCTCTCTTGATAAAGCTTTATTTTTAAGTATATGCTTTGTGTGACCTTGAGTGGTTTGGTGGTTTGCTTTTTTTTTCTTTTCTTTTTTTTTTTTTTTTAAAGAAAGTGAAAAAGAAAGCAAGAAATCAAGAGAAAAGCAAGCAAGTAAGGAAAAAAAAAGCCTCCTTGACAAAATTCCAAGTAATGGTGAAGATAAAGTTCAGTGAGTGAGAGGTTTTGTACGCTCTCACAACATCCCATCCACATTGTTCAAATCGTTATTTCTTGGCTTCAAAAAGATGTTGAACAACATTTCATCCAGAATGTGTCTAGTTTGGGTCCACAAGTTGTCCCTTCTCCTTTGTCTGGCTTCCCCAAATATATATATATATATAAACAGTTATCAGCAACTTCAGTGATTTCATTTACTGGCTCTAGTACCATCTCACTGGGCTGTAGTCATTGCTGTCTCTTGTAAAGACTGAAGCCCATCAGCTAAAACAACCCAAATGGTCAGAGTCCATGTCTCTTTTGAGATGACAGGAAGCAAACCTTCTTTCTTAATCTGAAAGGAAGGCTTTCTTGACCAGACCACACTGTCACAAGGGTGAAAACTCATATTGCCATTTGCCAAGTGTGAATTATATCCCAGATGTAAAGAAACCTTCTGAGATAAAATTTGTGTTGGAGCTTGAAGAACCTGTTGTAGATAACTTTCATTTAGAAAAATCAGATGATCAGCACCAGACATAGCCAGCTTTTGAAGGAAAACAACACAAGCAGAAAATACATCTCTAGCTGCAAAAGTAGTTCCAGCTGAGTATTAACAGTCACTTACTGAACAATGGGAAACGTGCACAGACACAGCAACAGAAGCATAGCCTCAACGTGTAGTTTCGAGACCAGCAGGCAAGAAGGATGTGAGTGAACCTTGAGCGACCTTGTGAAAAACAAATTCTCTAATGATGCAGGGAGTCCAGCTAGTGCTGTTTGTCAATTCAAAGCTGGTGTGAGCCACGCAACCTGATTTACCTTCTTTCCCAGGAGGATGTTAATTTCCACTCCCTTCACTCAATACCAGCTGGGTCCCTATTGCTAGCACAATTCAGGGTCCAGGAAACTCATGCAGATGTTTTCGTGGACATAGCAAAAGTCCTCTCTTCCTGCCAAGACTCACACTGGGCTTTCCATAGGAGCAAATGCTTCTAAATCACTGTGCTTTGGGAACAGCTCTAATTTAATCTGAAGTTGAAGAATAAAATTCTCCTGACCTAGCTGTTGCATTCTCCTTGTCCTAAACAGTTCTGACAGCAAAATGGCTATTATTTGTCTTCAAACTTGAAATCTCAACCTGGGGCAACCACCCTCTATAGTCACTTTCACTCTTTAATACAGGTTTCAAAAGTTATTCTTGCTCTTTTCTAAACTAGAAAAGCACAGATTCTCCTGACTGCTATTTAATATCTCAGCTCTCAGGCTACTTACAAAATAAATAATTTCAGATTTCCAGACTTGGCAGTAAGTCTTTTGCCATGTACACACATTCTGAGGCTTCAGATTTCCAGCTCTGGACCGCAACCAGTTGAATTGATAGTCAAACTGAGATTTAGGTGCCATGCTTTGAGGGACCTATAGATTCCTGCAAGTGAAAAAGTTGTTGGGGATGCTTAGAGGTGTTGAGGTTTCATAGTCCAGATTTGCAATTCACTCATACATGCCTATGCATTCTGGCAGGTTTCCATCAGGTCTGTGCTATGGAGTAGGTTTTTGAGTGAAATTCATGACCCTTTCAATGCTTCTTGTTAACAATCTGGAGCAAATCACTTCAACAACAACAAAGATTTTCTGTGTAGGCTTTTCTTAAGGTGAAAGGCCAATACAGCACCTTCCAGAATGATGCCTACTTCCCATCCAAAGGTGATGAAGGTGTTTTTTGCTAGACTTATACAAGAATCAGAGCTACTTGTCCTGACTACTCTTTTTTAAGTTCATAGTAGCATTCAGGAGGATGGAACCAGTCTCTTCTTGGCAATGCCCAGTAACAGGACAAGGGGCAGTGGGTGGAAGTTGAGTCACAGGAGGTTCCATGTGAACCTGAAGAAGAATTTTTTTCACTGTGAGGGTTGACAGAGCACTGGAACCAGCTGCCCAGGTTGGCTGTGGAGTCTCCCTCTCTGGAGATATTCAAGAACCATCTGGATCCGTTCCTGTGTGATCTGCTCTAGGTGATCCTGCTCTGGCACAGGGGCTGGACCAGATGATCTTTCGAGGTTCCTTCTAGCCCCTGACATTCTATGATTCTATGATCTCTGTGATACATCTAAACTCAACTCCACTCCCATTCTTAAGCTGTGTGATTCCACTATGTTTTAAATGATTGGAAAGAAACATTATCTTGTATTGGGTATTACACTTCAACAGGGCCCAAGTGACAATCTTTCTAGTAAACATTACTTTTAAAAGTCAGGAAATTTTATTTCAGTATTTAGTTGTGGAGTTTGGTGGCCAGTCCTGAAAATAAATCTTTTGAAATTTTGAGCACAGTATTCCTTCTCTGAATGTCCACATACTGCAGAAATTGAAAAATAAAGTGCCTAAAGCATTTTTTTTACAACCAGATATATCATTACATGTTGCAAATTTGTTTCTCTTTGGAGTCCTAGACAGAAATTTAGGAAATCTTCATCCTGTTTCTTCCTGGTCAAAATTCAGTGTGGGAGTGTGCATTTGATATGTTTTTGTTCATAGGTTTTGGGTTGCTTTTGTTTGTTTGTTTGTTTTGAGGGTGGGGGTGGTGGGGTGGTGTGTGTATTAAAAATTCTCTTCAGCAGTCACACAGATACTTGCCAACCTTGAAAATGACTCTGTCATTCTGGTCACTTTTATTTTTCCCTTGTCAGTGGTGATTTTCTGAATTCATGTTTTTGCTTTCCTTGGTGCAGATTTGTTCAGTCCTATTGTAGAAACAGGCTTAGTTCAGAGATCTCTAACCCCTAATTTTTCATGGACTAAGGGTAGAATCAGATAAAATACATATTTGAACCTGTTGCTATTCATAGAGCTGTCAAAAAGGTGAAGTGAGATCATCAAAACTTACCATTATGGGTTTCTATGTCATGGCAATATGGATGGATCATGGTCCTGATCCCTACCAACAGGAAGAGGAAACTTATTTTAGTGCTGCCTTTTCCAAAACATGTCTTCAGCCACTTCTGAATCTTCTAGCACTGCTAACTTCACCTGAAGAGTTTAACTATCATCCCCTGTATCCTGTGGAGAATTGCCAGAGAGCAGGTAATGAAGGGTTAAATAATATGCCTATGTGCAAAGTTAGGAATACTGAGCAGTCACACAGAAAATACCTGACTAATAATTTACTGTGTATTTATAGCTCAGAACAGTTACAGTAGAAACAATTCCTGTAGTGGCTTTTGCCTTAAAGGCAGTCTGCACTTTGCAAATGGCTCATTGAACAGATCATCTTAGCTATTCATTATGGAATCTTCACAAGACTGGAATTTCCTGGCCTCTGCAACAAGCTAGTCTAACTGTTCAGTCCTGCACAAAGCCTATACAGCAAATTATGAGCAAGATATTTCTGCAACGAGTTCTTCAAATTTTGGGGGGGCAATAACTTGGCATGGGCAAGAATGGTGATTAGGGTAAGAAAAAAGAGAATTGTGATCAAGAAATCTGCCTACCTTTAGCTGCTATTACACCTATCACTACAGCATGCAGAGACCAAATCATCCATATAGCTCATACTTCTTGACTTTGTTGAGATATCACACTTTAGTTTCCAAAAACATTAGTTAAATATTTTCTTGTGCACCTCTAAATTACCTGGGTTTGTCCCACGCAGCAATGACAGATCATTACTGCAGAATTTGGATCATTTCTCACCCTGCATTTGAACTTCTCTGAAGACCAACATTGTTTGGATTTCTTTGGTCTTTTACTCCTAACTGTCCCAACTGTCCCATCTCTTTTTCTGACCTGCATTGTCTAAATAGGACAAGAAATCAGGCTCCTGTCTAGATTTTAGTCCAACACCAAACTTAGTGCAGAGGCACGTGGTGCAGATACTCAGAGAATGAGAAGCTTGGCTGACTATATCATACAGGAGACAATGTGCCAAACATTCCAACAACCCAGTCCAAGGCAGCAAAAAGACAAAGCAAGAGTAGCCAATCTGAGGAATGGTGATAACGGAAGAGAAATCACCAGAAGTGAAAGAAGTATTATCAAGTATAGTTCACTTGGATTTGAAACTTGTGTGTTACTTACCCGCAAATACATGAGTTTGGACCTGAAGGCAAACTCCAACTTCCTCCAATGCACAAATGCTGTAAGGTTTGTCATTTGTCAAAGAGCTATCAAACGAAAGAGCATTCCTCCCATCCATTCTACAAAACTAAGCAGTCACTGAAATGAACAATAATGAGAGAGGTATAGACATCACACTCATCCTCTATACCTGCAAACTGCACTGCATCTCCAGCCTGTGCCCATCTCCTTGCACAGCATTTCTCTCCTGAAAATATGCCTTAATCACTAACCTTGACATACCAGGTTATGTGCTTCCCTTCCCATGACAGCACCTTGTCTGGTTTAGAACAGAAGGGGCCTGTGTCGTAAGTCATGGTTGGATTCAGGAAGGACGTGACAGGACTAGGGGATGTGGATTGTGGCCTGTGGATCAGGGGAGATAGCTTATGACTAGAGAGATCCAGGTCAATATAAAGTGTTTTCAGAGTATGAACTGTGAAATGTGATCTGATCTTCTTCTAACCAGTAGCTCTGTGCTCAGCTTGGTAGAGATAGTTATGCAGAAACTCTGAACTTTTCTACTCTGAAGTTTCCTGCTTTGCCAGCTGTTAAATATTCACCATAATTACTGTTTTAGCAGAGAACTTTTAACCTCAGTTTGCAAGGGACACTGCAAATACTGTTTCACTGTATTAGTGGAGCAGTGTAAGATCCAAGTTCTGGCTGCAGATGTGTGAGCAAGATCACAAACTCACAAGGAAAGCAAATATGGGACAGAGCTGTCCCTTGAAAGGTCATATAGGATAGCTGAGAAACAGAGCAAAGGCACTTTTGGAGTGTTGTCTTTGGAACTCAGCACTTGACTATACGACTTTAACTGTGTATCAAGGTCATTCAAAATACTTTACTGGATTAAAAACAAACCCAAAACCAAAAACCAACAAAATGACAAAACCCACCAACCAACAGCAAAAAAAAAAAAAAGGCAAAATTCCCCAGGAGGACTGCATGGAAACTAAATTATTTTCACTCTTACAGAAACCATCATACTTTCTTTCTGGAACCTCCCCCCTGAGATTTTGAGAGATTATGAGGGTATGATCCATCGCTTCACATCCCTCTCTTACATTAAAGAATCCATCACT
The DNA here is from genome assembly GCA_013396675.1 of Eubucco bourcierii. Lineage (NCBI taxonomy): Eukaryota > Metazoa > Chordata > Aves > Piciformes > Ramphastidae > Eubucco > Eubucco bourcierii. Next base: position 300,362 of record VWZE01018313.1, read on the forward strand.
GAGCTGAGCTTAGATAAGTAGAAGTACGAGTAGCAGAAAAGACCATGCCTTTGACCTTCTCTGAAAAGGTATAATACTGCAAGCAGATTTACAAGGTGCCTTCAATGATCTCATTCCACTGGTTCTCTCTTCTCTCTGTTTTATTTACCAAGGTAAAATTCTACCTTTCACTTTTTGCTTTCTCATTCCCAGGAAAAAATGCATCTTTTCAAGGACTGGAAAACATACAGTCCTTTTTGCTTACCCTTTCCTCTCCTATTCTAGTGGAATGCACTCTTGCAGTGGCCTGGAGAGCCTCGTTCTTAAAGTTTAAAGCATGCATCTGTCTTGCTAAAGTACCTCAGCATGAAGTACACGCCAGGAACCACCCAGCTGCATCAAAGTCCATTTTATCACCTTCAGAGCAGAGCCAGCACCTGCTCCCAAGAAACCACATCACCCTGCACAGTAGAAGGATTATGTGGCCAAGAAACCCTGGACCTTTTGCACCAGGGTTTTTTTAAGCCAGATGTTATCCCAAAAGGGAGCAAAGTAGTCACAGATGGTTTACAAATTGACATACACACAAAAAAAACCCCACAACAGCAATATAAAACAGTCAAAAGAAAAGGAAGGGAAAAAAAAAAAAAAAAGGTGAAGTTGACTACTTACAGCTAGTTTACTCTCAAAGAGCTGTGAAACAGGAAGAAGGGAAAACACGCAGCAATCAGACAATATACTCCACTCTTAGCAGTACTGGTGAGGAGGCATCAGATGATGGTCACTTTTGAACAGCAGGAACTCCGTATTTATTGTTATCTGGAAAGAAATCAGCTCTGTGGAGCTGTACAGGCAGCTGGTCATAAGCTTGGTGAACATGGCCATAGTTTGCCTCACTCTGTCTTCTGAGTTTCCCAGCCCCTGCACTGCAAGTGCATCTAGTTTTGAGAAAGGCTTGGGCACCTGCTTACCGAGAACAGCAGACCCACAGGACACTCTAGAGCCATCTGTAACTAGCAAGTTATGATCTTGGTTTTTTTGAAACAGAAAGATGCAGGAAAAAAGAAAGAGATTGGCAGTTTCATCTCATGAACAGCAGCCTTCCAGCAGCCACCCTGCTGTTGTCAACGACAAATCATTGCTAGCAGGACATAAGTGCAGTACGCAACAGGCTCAGCCCATGGGAATGGCTGATACCTGGGGTATGCTCTACATCTGACTACTCCAGAACTAGATTAAACCATTCAGATCTTAAAACACCACTTCTTTACTTCTCATGGGGTTGCTCTTCTCTGAAGCAATCTTTCTGGGTGTCTCCCTGTTGTTGTTTTGGTCCCTTTGGTTACACAGCTGCTATCACATTCATAGAAGTCATATATATAGATGAGAATGGAACAGAAGGTCTCATTTTCAGCCTCCACACTGGCATTATAACCTATTTTCCTTTTTTAACAGATCAGTTCTAAATGCTTCGAAACCACAGATAGACTAAGAAAAGAACTTGCTGCACCCCTGGCTGTTTGGCTTGTTGCCTTGTGGGAACCAGGTTACAGATTAAACAAGGACAGGATTTTTTTAATTATTTTTTTTTCTGGACCTTTTAAAGCACGAACAGAACATATATCCTAAGAAGCAAGGGACAGACGTCCATGCTACAGCAGAGGATTAGAGTAGGGGATGTAGTGTTGTATCTTATTTTCTAATGTCCACACTAGAGTGGGGGAGTAAAGAAGCACATAGAAGGTGAGAAAATTATTCAAAACCCAGACTTGATTGCTGCCAAGGAAACAGATGATGATAGAGTTTTAAACTTGGAAATACACTTTCTCTAATTCAAAATGTTCTTTGATTTGCATGCCCAGTAGATACCCCTGAACAGGTTTATGTGCTCCAGAGTGNCGAGTGGTCCATCCATCAAGTCCATGTTTTTCCAGTTTGGTGACCAGGATGTCATGTGGGACAGAGTCAAATGCTTTACTCAGGTCCAGGTAGATGACATCAGCTGCCTTTCCCTTGTCCACTGTCGCTGTGACTTCATCATAGAAAGCCACTAAATTTGTCAGGCAAGATCTGCCCTTGGTGAAGCCATGCTGGTTCCCACCAATCACCTCTGCTTTGTTTTCCATTTGCCTTAGCAGGACTTTCAGCAGGATCTGCTCCATGATCTTGCCAGGCACAGAGGTGAGGCTGACTGGTCTGTAGTTTCCAGGGTCATTCTTTTTACCCTTCTTGAAGATGGGTGTTATGTTTGCCCTATGGGTGTTATGTTGTTGTTTTGGTCCCTTTGGTTACACAGCTGCTATCACATTCATAGAAGTCATATGTATAGATGAGAATGGAACAGAAGGTCTCATTTTCAGCCTCCACACTGGCATTATAACCTATTTTCCTTTTTTAACAGATCAGTTCTAAATGCTTCGAAACCACAGATAGACTAAGAAAAGAACTTGCTGCACCCCTGGCTGTTTGGCTTGTTGCCTTGTGGGAACCAGGTTACAGATTAAACAAGGACAGGATTTTTTTAATTATTTTTTTTTCTGGACCTTTTAAAGCACTAACAGAACATATATCCTAAGAAGCAAGGGACAGACATCCATGCTACAGCAGAGGATTAGAGTAGGGGATGTAGTGTTGTATCTTATTTTCTAATGTCCACACTAGAGTGGGGGAGTAAAGAAGCACATAGAAGGTGAGAAAATTATTCAAAACCCAGACTTGATTGCTGCCAAGGAAACAGATGATGATAGAGTTTTAAACTTGGAAATACACTTTCTCTAATTCAAAATGTTCTTTGATTTGCATGCCCAGTAGATACCCCTGAACAGGTTTATGTGCTCCAGAGTGCACTAGGGAACTGTATGGCACCATCTTGTTGAACCTGTTTCTGGAACCATGCATTTGTGTAAAAGGTTAGTATTCTACATGCCCAGTAAAGGTGAACAAAGTAACTATTAGGCAATTATTGAAGCTCAACAGTAAGGTGAATGTTTCAAACCAATCCTCCAGAGCACTGTAGGAATGAACAACACAGTCTCCTATGAGAAAGTGACCATCTTGTGGCTGTGGGAAAATCTGTGAATGTTGTTTACCTGCACTTCAGTAAAGTCTTTGATGCTGCTCTCCACAGCATCCTCATGGGGAAAAAAAAAAAAAAAAAAAAAAAAAAAAAAAAGGCTTCCTTAGGCCTAATGTGTGTACACTCTGCTGGAGAGAACATTGTCTGGATAGCCAGGCCCAGAATGTGGCCCAGAGTTGGTGGATGGTCACAATTGCTGCTCCCCAGAGCTCACTCCTGTTTAGTAACTTCATCAATAATCTTGACAAGCAGTTTGAGAGCACTCCCAGTAAATTTGCAGATGACATCAAATTGGGTGGGAGAGTTGACCTTCTGGAGGGTGGGAAGGCTCTTTAGAGGGACCTGGACAGGATGGATCAATGGGTTGAGGCCAGTCATATGGGCTTCAACAAGACCAAGTGCTGAGTCCTGCACTTGAGTCACAACAACCCCAGGCAAAACTACAGGCTTAGGATGGAATGAGTGGAAAGCTGCCAGAAGAAAAAGACCAAGGGGTGTTGTTTGACAGCTGGCTGAACATGAGCAAGAAACTTGCCTGGGAGGTCAATGGCATCCTGGCCTGGATCAGGAATAGTGTGGCCAGCAGCACTAGGGAGGTGACTGTCGCCCTGTACTCAGCACTGGTGAGATCGCACGTTGAGCACTGTGTTCAGTTTTGGGTGCTGGAACAGGATCAGTGAAAGGCAATGAAGCTGGTGAAGGGTCTTGAGAATAAGTCTGAAGGTCTTGAGAATAAGCCTTATGAGGAGTGACTGAAGCAGCCGGAGTTGTTTAGTCTGAAGAAAAGGAGGCTGAGGGGAGACCTCATTGCTCTACAACTCTCTGAACAGAAATTATAGAAAGGCGGTCACAAGTCACAACTGAAAGGACAAGAGGAAATGGCATCAAGTTATGCCAAGGGAGGTTTAGGTTAGACATTAGCAAAAGATTCTATATTGAAAGGGTTATTAAAGACTGGAACGAGCTACCCAGGGGAGTGGTTCAATCTCCAACCATGGATGTGTTTAAACACTGTCTAGGTATGCTGCTCAAGGATATGGTATAGTAATGACCCTGGTAGAGTTAGAAAATGGTTGATGATCTTGAAGGTCTTTCGCAACCATAGTGATTCTCTGATTCTGTGACAGTGATGATTGTGGTAACAAACCAAATTACCCATACTAGGTGCCTAGGGGTGACATGCAGAAGGCCATCTGTCTCACACAAAGGATTCATGCCAGTAGTCTTTGGTTTGTATCAAGCCTCTACAACTGTGACATTGAAGGAAGCTACTTTGGAAAGTGTTAAGTGAAGCAGGAAAATGTGGAAGACTTAGGGTGGGAAAAGAATTACAAAAGGATTAATTACCAGTTCTCCCCATGCTTTGAAAACGGCCCAGCAGTTCCCTTCTTTCTCAGAACATTTAGTCCAGAATTTGGGGAAAAAAAATCAACACACATGATATCATTGTGGACGACCTTTCACCATTACAGGCTTCAGTGACTCTATTGGCAGCCTCTGAACCAATATTTGGCTCTATTATTACTTGTCTTCTTGCAAAACATGCCGTCGCCTAAAGTCTTTGGCAGAAGATATGAAAGATACTTTACAGAACACAGCAGGAGGGGGTTCCCTCTTCTACTAGAGAAAAGTTGTTGCTAACTCAGCATTAGCTTTTGTAATGTGCTTTACATGAGGTATGTTACCCTTTTGGCAACACCTCCAGGGCAACTTTTCTCCTTTGCCCTCATGTGGATTTGGGATAGGAGTTCCTCCGGAGCAGGTTCACACACTTCAGCAGAAAAGCTGCCTTTGAGCTGTGACTCCATTCTTCTGGATAGTTTTAGGTTCAGTCCCAAGCAAGCCTGTATTTCCAAGTCTCACAACCCCTGCTGCATGAGTGTCACCTGAAACTATCTTCTCTCTGTGCTGTTGCAGAAGTACTCTACTGAACTATGACTGATTTTTAATGCATTTGTTCAGGGTGCTTTTGTACTGTTTTTGTAGTATAAAGAGAATGTAAGTGTGAACCATCATCTCCTGTGGGGCATGGATGATGACACATAAGGCTCAGACTGTGATAGTGCATGAAGATGTCATCATATCTGAAGCACAGAGAGTGGGTGCTTACTTGCATATGCTTCAACAGGCTAACTAGATCTTCCATCTTTAGAACTATTTCTAAGGCTACTGTTGTGCTTAAAAAGCAGGACTGAGAGAAAAGATTTTAAGATGCTGATTTTTTTTTTTCATCTGAGTTTCGTTCTTTGAAGTCTTACACTAACCTGTCACTCCACCTGTAGTATGTGACAATATCAACAGGTACATTGATTTAGCCCTGACAGATCATCAAAAGCCTGTTTACATTGCATGACTGGCTTGTACCTCTCACAAACATTTCCTAAATGCAGACCAAACATTGTTGCTGGGGTCAGTTCTTTCAGATATTAAAAATACTGGGTGATCACTGTAAAAATACGGTGGTGTCCAGTGATAGGGCAAGGAACAATGAGTACAAGCTAGAGCATAGGAGGTTCCACCTCAACACAAGGAGACATTTCTTTGTGCTGAGGGTGACAGAGTACTGGAACAGGCTGCTCAGAGAAGTCGTGGAGTCTCCTTCTCTGGAGATTCTGCTTTGAGCAGGTGATTCTGCTTTGACAGGGTGGTTGGATTTGATGATTTCAGGAGGTCACTTCCAACCCCTAGCATTCTGTGATTCTGTAATCTAGGAAGAAAACACAACCCAAAAGCTTGCCTACACTCTAGAGCTCTGAGATAGCAGTGTGCAGATGAAGAGGGCTATGAAATAATGACTCTGCTTGAGACCCACACCTCATGCCAAAAGAGCAAAATCCTTCAGAGCCTTGCAGAAATTAGGGAAAAGCCACCCTCATTAGTTTTATATTTGAGAATCACTGCCAACCTAAGCAAAGATTTCCCACTTGCCACTTCCCTTTTCCTCTACAGTTCTCCAAGCCTTCCCTGCTCTACAGCCAAGGATCAGCCTCCTTGTCCCGGAGTAGCAGGTTCCCATATCTTTCCCTATCCAAATCTTTCTGGCACCAGCATGATATTTGTGACATTGCTGCAAACATCTTAGTACCAGCACAAACCACTGACAAACTCCCATCCTAGCCCAATACAGACAATGATATACCAGGCTACAGCATAAATCCTTCCGTTCCTAAAACAGGATTCTGAACTTCTCTTAGCTCTTTGTCATTTACTGCCAAGTTTTTGAATTAGATTATATGGCACATGTTCAATAAACACGAACAAAAAGCAACAACCTGATTAATTAAGCAACCCCGAAATCTTCGCATGCAGGCACTAAAAAAAATCACACCTGTTGTTTTGTTCAGCAACATGTAGCAATAAATATTTTTTAAACTCTCCCAAGATACATTTTCTTGCTATGAAATAGGATGATTTAAGGGTTTGCTTGTTTGTTATACAGTTTTGTTAGGTATATTCAAGACAGAATATGAATGGTTTGTATGTTTACCCAGACAGATTGTCGACTCATGTCACTGAGTTCCTCAAGCTTATAAATAGCATCTCCAGTGTTGTATGGCCTTATTGGTCTTATGCCATGAGCTTGGACAACTGGAGTCATGTACTCGATCATTTATGTGACAGTCTGACTCCCACCTGCTCAGATGGACAGCATCAGCATCCCAGATCACTCCCAAATCAGCAGAGGGACACACCCAGGAACCTCGGTGTTGTGTGCACTTTCTGCTGTAAAGACTCTGTCCTAAACAGGAGCTAATAGCTGGTGAGCTGAGACACCACCAAAGTCTTGGGTGCATATTTCTCAGGAGTCTTTGTGCAGCTGGTTTCTTGAGGATGTCATGACATTCAGTGCATCAAAGCTGCTCAACAGCCATTGTGACCCAAGTTAGAAAGTAAAGCTGCACTTTTCAAGTATGGAGGATGAATAAACAAAGGAGTTCACACACAATCAGCTTGCACTGACTTCAGATCTTCACCACCTGGCCTTCATTCAAAAACTGGTTTTCTTGCAACATGCCCTTTATGCTCAATGTCCAGCCAATATTTCAGATTCACAGATCATAAAACTCTGTATGCAAGAGCTAGTGGGTAAGTAGTAGATCCTTCCCTGAAGGTTTCTGATGATGCTTTTCGGGACACTTCTAAAGCTTCACTCTCACATGGACCAAGTCCTTCACAAACATTTTTAACTGTTTTTACCATTTTCTTGTCCAAACAAATCAAGTAGGGGAGGCATTAGAACCAGCTGATGAAGGGAACGAAAGAGACCACTGGCTTTCAGGTGACATTGCTAGACTGTACCTTTTTCAGAATTCCTCTCTCATATACTGTGCTTGTCTGCACGAACAAGGCTTTTGAATGCTCTTTTGCAGAAAGGTTACAGGTTGTATGAGTTGCAGAGATATCTCTGATACCCAAGGTGGATTCTGCTGTGTGGAAAATGGATTTGTAGTGCTTCTCTCAGTACTTTTAGAACAGTAAAGGAAAATGTTATGCCCATTTGATATTGTTAATCTGCCTCAAAATGGGATCCTTAGTACTAAATTAGGACTAAATTTTCCTCACTTTTCCTGATCTGCACTTCAGGGAGAAAATATCTGGAGGTTTCTAGGTAATTTGCCTCAAATTCTTCACGGGATTCAGTGCATTTTGGGGTGTCATTCTTTGGATTATTTAGTTTTGTGACTTGCCAGCCTCTCAAATGGAAACAAAAAAAAATCTGTAAAATCTGCTGCTTCTTTACCTTTGGACCAAGCCTTGAAGTGTTAAAGCACAGCTCCTAGTAACACAGATTACAATAAAATCTGAGTTTCTTTATTTCACTTTCACTACTAGTTTATAACAATGGGAGCCAAGAGGTTATTTTGCAAATGTAAAGAGGACCAAGAGTCCTGTAAATGTTTTAATAGCATGTGAAATTTGAAAGCCTTAACAGCAGAGGCTTAGTAGTAGTGTCTCACAATGCTTGGGCATTTAATGAGTTGCATTTTATGAGTCTGTTTTTCTGGGGGATGATAAAAGGGTGTATGAAAAGGTCAAAGTCAGGAGGCTGTACTACAGTGTATCTTGCCAAGGTTACATACAAGGTATCTTGCACTCTCCTGAGGAAAGGATGGATTAGGTTTGCAGCCATGGAGGTATTCTTTTTAAAAGGCCTTCAAATAGAAAAGGGTATAGTAGACCTCCTTTTTTGTTGTTTTCTTTTTTTTTGTTTGTTTGCTTTGTTTTGGTTTGGTTTGGTTTGGGTTTTTGGGGGGTTTTTGTTTGTTTTGTTTTCGGGGTTTTTGTGAAGTAGAGGTGGAGGGGAAGAAAATACATACATCAGCAGGATTCTGTAACCTGTATGGCTCAGTGGACAACTACAACTGCAAAGAAAGTTGCAAGCACTTGGTTCTAGAGGTGTGTCCTCGCACCTTTAATTTTATGACCTTTGTTTTTCATTTTTTCCCATTGAGGGTAAACATGTGACATGAGATCAACATTTGTATAGCTGTTCTCTAGGCTGCATTATGAACTTCCAATTAGCTAATTATTGACTTTATGGCCAGCTAGTAACCTAGCATCATTGCAGTTATCCCAGTTCTATGTCTGCTCTGGAGGCCTCATCTACAGGCAGCTGAAGCATGTGTCCCAGAAATCCCAGGCAGGCATCTGGCTTCCGAAGTCATTTTGGATGAGTCCCTACTAAAGTTGAGTTCCTCCAGAATTTGTTTTCTCCCTATATATGAACTCTCATATCAATGCTTTCTTGATACTGCCTTTCCTCAGAAAGGTGTTTCCAGAGCGTATTTGAGAGATCCCGGTAAGGAACATGACAACATCCTTCTCATGTACCTCTTGCCTATAGGATATGTTTACAATCTTTTGATCCCTTTCCGTTGTCCTTCACTTTTGGGAAAAGGCAGCTCACCATTTTGTGTATTGTAAAGTGAATCCAATGTGCTTTCAATGTCTTTATTTTTAAAAGTGAAACTCAGGGTAATAACTGAATTGTGGATGTATGACAAGCCATGCAAAAACTAACTATGGATGATCATTCCAGACATCCTTTTCCTCCTGCCAGTGTCCCACACCTTTTGCACAGCCACATGCTGAAATGTGTACCTGCATTCACATAACACCTATGCAGTTGCTATCCCTAATGGCTTTAGACGTGCACTAAATAAACACCATTACAATGTTAAGCTTATTGACTGATGACTCTTGGCAGTAGCCCCATGGGCTTGTGGGTAGTGGAGAACATATAGCAGGGTCTGAGCAGCAGCTCTTCACTCTTTGGGAAAAAGCTCTCACTGCTTTTGACCTGGGCTGTGCCTTTTCGAGTGGCAGACGCTACAGGAGTGCCTCCCAGCTACCAGTGGGTGGGTGATGACTAACTGGGACATCTCCCTCTTTCCAAGACCAGATCCTCTTCATCAGTGATGAATTCACTGTGCTGGAGCTGCTGCCCCTGGCATTCTCTGCTTCTCCGGCTGGAAGCAGCTGGGCTTTGCCAAACCCCAGATTCATGCGGTTTGGCACCCTCTGCTCATTTGGAGTAAGAGCTCCATCCAACACATACTGCTGCATACAAGTCAAGCAACAGCCACAGTGAGGATTGGACCAGAAGCTGGCCCACAAGCTCCTCTTTAAGCTTCAGGAGGTGGGTTAGTAGCCGCAGGGACAGGGTGACGGGAATGCTGTGTGCTGGGAGAAATAACAAGCCAAGCATTTGTCTGAAAAGGAAGGGAGGCATAAGGAGTTTTACAAGCTGCAGAGGAGGCAAGGAAGAGGCCAATAGAACAACTACAATGTATTTAAATACTCATTTCTCCCAAAATATGTCCCCTTCCAATTCCTCTGTTTTTAGTCCTGGTTTTCAAGACTGGAATGATAACCTTTGTGCCTGCTATTAAAAAGATAGTGCGCAGTTTTTAAGTCAATCCTCAGTGCAATCCCAAAGCAAGCATGCATGAGAATACAAAGGGAGAGGGCTGGAGAGGGACAGATGGCAGCCTGAATTGTCCTGAGTCACTTGTGCCAAGATGTGGTGCAACTTCTTTTTCTTGTCATTGCTGCCATTCATTTCAAGAAGCCTACTTATCTTCATTAAATATCTTCTGTCCAGCTTAAGGATGTAAGGGAGGACAGCATCATCTGGGGGTTGGTCCCCAGGGATTTAGCCACAGCATAGGCCCAGCAGCTTCAATGGATTCTGCAGCCCTTCCGGGAACCATAAACTCCCCTCAAACACCCACACAGCTGAGGGTGGGGTGGAGAAGGACTGGCACCAAGGGAAGAAGGTAGGGGTGGGAAGAAGTGAGTTACTGTACTCACACACCCTAAGCAATCTGGGGCTTTCTCAGCAGCAGAAAGAGCCAGCTTTCAACTCCACTCCAGCCAGTGAGGCTATGGGAAGCAGAGCCAGCTTGTTTCCTGTAAAGGCGCTGCTTTTCCCAAAACTGTGGTAGTAAGGCAAGCCACTGAATCACAAGTGAGTCCAAGACTGGAACAGGTGTCACTGTTAGTGATGGGCTGAAAGGCTTCACTTCTCCCCATCCTTCTCCAGTGCCCACATTTTGCCATGCTCTCACCACATTTGTCCTCTGTTTTATCTGTCCTACTTTTCATTTCTTTTCCCACCTACTTCTTTCCCAGGTCTTGGCACAAGAGGGACCCTTCTTATCTTAATCTCAGCTGAAAATATGAACCAGGTGATATGGTCTTTGACATCAACTGTGGCCCACAGGTTAGGCATTCCTGTTTAAAGACCGGCAGACTGCAAATTCTTGTGATAACTAATGTTTTCCTTAAAACCTCAGCTCCCAGGCTCTGTACTCTACCAGATAATTCCTATTTTCTTCTCTTTATAAACTGGGCATGCACACAGATGTCAGGATTTTTGTCAAAAGCCTGATGATGTGATCAAAAAAGTGCAAGGAAACTTATCTTGAATAGGCACATTTCAAAACCTGTTGCTTTTTGCCGGTTTGCTTCATGGCAATTAATCACTTATTACTTGGTGATATTAGGGAGATGACGAATACTGGTGATGAATACTGGTGAGTTGCCTAAAAAAAAAAAGGCATAGATCCTTTGTATCCCACCAAAACATAAATTCAGGATGTCTGCTAATATTACATCCTCTGACTGTGCAATGCCAGGCAAAGTGTTTGAAGCCAGCCAGTGCCAGGGTGTAGGAAAAAATAAAATAGACTCAGATTCTTAGCTGCCTGCAAAGCAAAAAGATTAAGTCCACTGAATAATTAATTTCAACCTTGTTCTATATATACATGGTTAATTAAGAGGCAGGTCCTCCTTTCTTGCTTAGAAACAAGAAAACAGATGAGAAATGAATACAGAGACAAAACAAAGGCAAACAAAAAAACAGCCAACCAAAAATCCCCAACAACAACAAAAACCAGAGAAAAAACCAGGAAAAATAATCCCAAAACAACAACAAAAAAATCCCCCACCCCAAACCCTAAAGCAAAGCACACAGGATTATTTGTGTTTGTTCTGTTGAGTATGACTTAATATTTTCATGCAGCTAGATCCTGCTCTTGGATATCAGAGGCTAACAATTTTTGAATGATGCTTTCCCTTCCTGCACTAGATGGACTTTCCAAAGTCATGTGCTGTCTGTGTTCACACTTCCCTTTTATGGACTCTGTGTTCCCTATTTTCTGCTGTTGAGGGCTCTTGTCACCATGGCAATAGTGAGTTTTACCTGTTTGGGGAAATACATAAACACCTACAACTAAACTCTTCTAAGTCAAAGCCTTAGTGATATCCACAGTTCTTTTTCCTTGATGACAGATACTGGGTGTGGAAGACATTTCACTGTGACTAGAGTAGAAAATAAGTCTGATCAGAGCATGACCAAAAGACCCTACTGGGGGCAAACTAAGCAGTGCTCAGTGAGGAGCAACCAAAGCACACTCTGAATCAAAAGAAGCCAAGAAAACAAATACATAGGTGTGGGTGAATCACTGCAAAGTGCAGGTAGCCCTTTACTGTGCTAGTCTTTGCCATTTTGGCCAATGTAATTTTTCTATGTTATGTATCACTCTGTTGCATGTTGCTTGTTGTTTGTAAGATCACTGAGACTGTGGGTTTCTTCCTTAATTTCCTGTATATGTAACACAGGTGACTTCCCCATTATCAAGAACCATCTGGGTGCATTCCAGTGTGATCTGCTCCAGGTGATCCTGCTCAGGTAGGAGGGGCTGGACCAGATGATCTTTTGAGGTCCCTTCCAGCCCCTGACATTCTATGATTCTATGAATTTAAAATCAGGCCTGAAACCATCAGAGCTAAAAAGTGAATCCTTAAAAACTGAGATCTGTGGGAAAATCAAAAAGTACAGAGTCAGCATATAGTAACTGGTTGATGACACCCAAAAGGGTACAGAACTTTTCCTGAGAGTTGTGGATTATTGCTCCTAGAAAGGCAACGGTGAAGAAAGAGATGCAGAAACAGTGGGAAACCTTCAGAAAACACCCGAAGTAGAAGACAGTGTGAAGACCACTTCTTACTCTACTTGAGGAAATAGTACCCAGGCTGGGTTTCTCCCCTATCCATTCTACTCTTTCTTCAGAAGGACGCCTAAAGAAAGCCATTTTCCTCCTTCTTATCTTATCTCCTGGCATGGACTTGGGGCCTTCCCTCAACCTTGGATAACCTTCGTTGGAGAGGATGCCTCTTATCCAGCACCTTAGAGGTCCTCCAGGTAGCTCTTTGCTTTGCCTTTCAGCAAAGATTACAGAGAATGCCACAGTCTGATCTGGTGCTTGCATTGATCACAGTAAATTGTGAGTGTCCCTTAATGTATTTTCTTCCAATATGGAAACATGCTTACTATCCCAAAGGATTTCAGGGCTCTTACTGAATGAGGAACTCAGTATCTTGCCATGTCTATCTGCCAGGTTGTACTTAACTTCATGCTCACCTAAAAAGCCAGGCTATTAGTACTGCCTCTCCCTGTGCAAATTTTTACATACTGATGCTGAAAATTCGAAGTTTGTTTTCTGTTCTTGTACCCCTAAGGGGAGAGGACCCTTTGCAGGAAGGATGATTATTTTCTTTCTTTGTGTATTTTCATTTTGAATGCCATAGTCTGCTACTGGAAATTCAGGATGGTAAAATAACTTACTCATGCACTGTGAATTCAATACCAAAATCCAGGACTGGGTAATATTGAAATGTGAAACGGACCTCTGAGACTGAAAATAAATAGCCAGAGAGCTGGCTGGAAGAGGTCCCCACCTCCTGCGTTGCATCCCTGAGCTGCTAAACCAGCTGAGGCTGGCTTAATGCACAGGAGCTGCTGATTTTCAAACCCATGCTGTCAAGGTGGGATGTTGAGGGGCAGAGACAAAGTCTATTTGTGTGCTGGAGTATCTGGAGTTCCTTTCATACTTGTGCTGCCTTCTGCCATGAGACAGCACAGATCCCCTTTGCAGGGTGCTCTACAGTTTGCTAGTACATAATGAAAATTCTTACGAGCTCTGGAGCAGCTCAGTATAAACTAATCAAAGCACTGTAAAGCAACCTCCACTTCTCTTTCTGCATCTCTGAAATACAATCAAGAGCATCAAGAAAGCTAAACAGGCCATGAAAAAACATGTGTGGATCATTATAGTTATAACCCTGGACAAGAACTAAAACATTTGGCCTTGCAAAGCATACTGGCTCTGGTTTGGAATGGCTTCATCTCTAAATAAGAATTGTCCATGTCTGGCAATGTGTAGAAATATACTGTTCTGACTCAGGAGGCATGCAAAATAGCAGGGAATGACTCTGTTTGAAAATTAGACTGTAAATTTAGATATAGCTGTTCTGATCCTGACACGATTTGTTATGAGTAAATCAATGTATTTTTGGCAGAGATCATTATATATATATATAAAAGAAAAAGTGGAGAGAGATGAAGAGAAGAATAGAAACAGAGTTTTATAGAGGAAGCTAAACAGAAATGCCATTTTGTGTTAACTGTATCATAGATTTCAAGTTATTGATACTTCAGCCTGTTGACAGCTGCTTTCTGATGTGTTCAGTACAAACCAGGTGGAACAGGCTTAGCACAGATACTCTTGAGACCTGATTCCTGTTTTAGCATGTGACTCAGACTTTCCACTCTCTCTCCAGCTGTCCCTACTCTTGGCACTTCTACCTTTTCTTTGCTCAAAGGGCAATGTTTGGGCAATTTGAGGAAAGGGCCTCCAAGACCAGAAAGCCACCTCCAAGATCAGAAAGCTGAGTGCATAGAAGAGGATATACCTATGCTGCTGAAGCTCAGCAAGGCCAGTGCAGAAGTGTAAATGCTTAGAGGAGGTCCTTAGGACCTGGAAAAGCAATGAGGAGCCTAGACAGCAGAGTGGTAAACCTAGGTTTCAGGTGTGCATGGGCAAATAGGTGTTAAGCATCTGTGACTGAGTGCCTGATGTCCTATCTAACAACAGGCAAATCTCAGTGCCCAAAGAACATGGGGATCCAAGCTAAACATTGTCAAAGGTGTAGCACCACACTGCTCTGCTCATTTTGCTCCCACTGCTAGAACCTCCTCATCAGCTGATGAGTTTTATCTTAGCAGGAAACTGCACTGTGGCAGGTCAGCATGGTGTGGCTATGTTATGACAGCTGGAGAGGAATTTCCTGAAAGTGTTACGCCATTTCTTTGGATATAGCTGGACAGGCAGAGATGAGGGAATCCCCATTTATAGTCTCTGCATCCCTAGGCCGAATCCCACAACAGGAAAGCGAAGGACCACATAAGAAAATGTCCCAGATTGGGGAGGGGACGTGGAATAGTAAATGTTTCCAAAGGTCGGATTCCAGAAATCTGGTTAAAATCAAGCCCTGGAAAAATATCCAGGTCTGCTGATCAGCATCATGAAAAGGTGGCCTGTGACACCCAGAGGGGTGGGGAAGGCAAAGGAAGAGCCTGGAACATGATTCATTTGGCAGTATCCACATTTCCTCTGTGGATCAGAGGATCCAAAACCTGTGGATCTGCCAGGGTTGTACGCCTGCCCCTGGTGTCATTCACGTCCTTCAAAAGCAGTACACTTCCAGGCCTTGCTGCAATGCAGCTTGCAGTGGAAGATGATGAAGGTCCTCTGATTCACAGTAAGAAATGATCTAGCCCAGCTACTGCTAAAAAGTGTAGTTCAGAGTCCAGTTTCTAAAAAATGGCTTGCAAAGGGAAGTAAAGAAAAAGCAAAATTACTGTGAGAATCTAGCTTAGGAGAATACTATTTCCTTACATTTATTTAATGGAAGTACTGGGTTTAGATTGTGCAAACCGAGCATTTCGAGCAGCCACAGGCAGATAAGTCCTTGCTTTTTTGTTCTCTCTGCTTACCAGCATAGTTCTGTGTACCAATTTGGCTTATTAAAAGGAAACCTGAAAATCCAAATGAGACCCATTCAAAGTGACTGCCTCAGATTGCCTTTAGATAGTTATGCCTGTGCAATGAAAATACTATCAAATGAGCAAAGCATTTGTAACACAAGAGTTCATAAGGCAATGACCAAGAACTGCAGAAGTGGAAAGAGCTTCACAGTCCTGTCACAGAAAGAAGCGAAGCACTTTGCCCTGTTAGAGAGTCTGTGTTTACTCATCGATGGTCACAGCATAACCATCTTAAGTAGACCCAACAATACCAGAGAAAATATGGAAAGAACATAACATCAGAACTGAGGTCAACATCTGGATGGACTTAGGCTTCGCAAAGGAATTCATTGACTCATTGGCACATGTGAGGACTGTCATCTCCTTCGCAGCATTTAGTTTTTAATCATGAGAGCCCACTGGAGTAAGGCTTGGCTTTCAGGAATATTAATGGAGTAATAATGCTATGAAAAGTGAAAAAAACAAGGCAAGAAAATGTGCAGCTCCAAAAACTACCAGTATGACTTCCTCCCTACATATACACACAGAAGGAGGGACTAGCCAAGAGACCGACACCAAAAACATCTGCTAGGTATTTGAACATGAATGGTATAGAAGCTTCATCTGTGTTCTGACCCTGCCTGACTTGCAGGGGCTCCACCAGTGGCACAAAAGTTTTGCAGAGTGACTGAGGTCTCCCTATGACCTCTGCAGGGTGTGACATGGGCTCTCTTGCCAGGGATATCTGCACCAGCACATCCCCAGTGCTCTGGGGCAGTGGTAGTCAGTCCAGGGAGAGGGCAGAAAAAGGAAACAGAGTTAACAGATGGTGGGCAGGGCTTTCCTGCTGAAACTGCTAGGAAAAAGATGGGCCATAGAGTCATTTCTGGAAAAAAATGTGCCTTGGATGAGTCGTTGCAAGCACAATGCCGTCACTATACAGCCAGCACACCACTCTCCTGCCTCATCAGAGAAGCCCCACAGGCAACCAAGAACCATAGCCTGCAGATCCATGCCAAGGCACGCTGCTCAGTGTGGCATTCCCATGAACTTGGGCCACATTCTTGCCTTCGCCCTGCTTGGAGACCTTTGTCTGTATATGGAGCCTTGGGGACCACAGAGGCAGCAAACAGGCTCAGAGCTGGTGCACTGTTCCATGCATCTGTGCCCAGAGTTCTGCTTTCTCTCAGATTATGAACTTCTAATCCTCTTGAGTTTGACAGATCATAGGAGACAAAAAGGAGTTATGGGGAACTTCTTAGCCCATGAGTACTCAGTTGCTCTTCTCTGTCATTTAAAACAGTGTTTTATTAGGCTAATTCTTGTGACCAGGAGGATTTGGAAATGCCTACCTTGATTGTCCTATTGCAGTGATCTCAGATTCACAAGGCCCCAAGTTGTATGCTGAGGAATTTCTAGTGGTAGTTCCTGTGAAACAGAGAGTATGATGACTTCTTAGGTACCCCTTACTTCACAATGAGAAAGGACTGAGTAGAGCACGAAACTGAGATTCTCACTTGATTTTCTGTGATCAGCTTCACCACCAGCTTCCCCAGCCATTGTTTCAGGTTACTCAGAGGGTAAATCACTAGCTTGCTCCAATCTAGTTTGATCTGATCATATGTTGCTGCATGAACTTGAGAACCATTCTCTGGGCAGCACAAGATGGTCTTTCCTGGATAAGGACAGTAAAAGTAGCAATGAGTCCTTGGTATTTATGTTCTGTACAATAGTCAGCTGAGAAACAAATTAACAACTAAATACATCCAGCAATTTTGGAGGCAGCTTTGTTCTCAGACTAAAGTTGAACTACTACTCTAAGACAAGACTTAACCCTTCACATCCCCTGTTTGGGACAACTCAGAATATCATCATGCACACTAACAACAAGGCTTCTGAGATCACACTTTAGGGATACAATAAAAACAAGGAACAAAATGCATCCAGCGCTGTTCTTTGCAAGTCAGTTGTTATGCCAGGGTCCTCCCAGAAAGCAGAGCTGTTCATCATGTAGTTTTTGTGAAAGCAGCCAGGATCTTTTCAATTGACACAACACTGATCACCTGTAATGGTACTTCTCAAGAAGAGAAGGTAGGAAAGCAAGGGTGAGAGACAATCTCCATAGTCAGAAAACTGTGGAGGGGATTAATGGCAAAATGTTAAAATTACTGTCATCCAACAGGGTGGTAACGGAATCACAGAATCATCACAGAATCATTGAGGCTGGAAAAGACCTCTGAGATCAACAGGTACAGCCTATAACCTAACACCAAAACATCAGTTAAACCATGCCACCAAGTGCCACATCCAATCTTTTTTTAAAGACCTCCAGGGATGGTTACTCCATCACCTCCCTGGGCAGTCCATTCCAGTGCCAAATCACCCTTTCTGTAAGATAGTTCTTCCTAATATCCAACCTAAACCTCCCCTGGGGCAACTTCAGTGGCCACGTCCTCTTGTCCTGTCACTAGCTGCCTGGGAGAAGAGCCTGACCCCCACCTGACTACTTTTAGGTAGTTCTAGAGAGTGATAAGGTCACCTCTAAGTCTCCTCTTCTCCAGCTCCCTCAGCTTCTCCTGATAGGACTTTCCCTCCAGTCCACTCACCAGTCTCATCACTCTCCTCTGGACGCTCTCCAGCACCCAATATCCTTCTTGCAGTGAGCGGCCCAGCACTGCACACAGTACTCAAGGTGAGGCCTTGCCAGTGCCGAGCACAGGGACAGAACTACATCCTAGTCCTGCTGACCACACTATTCCTGACACAGGCCAGGATGCCATTGGCCTTCCATGCCCCATGGGCACACTGCTGGCTCATACTCAGCTGGTTGTGATGCCAGTTACTGACAGGTCCCTCTCAGCCAGGCTGCTCTTCAGCCACTCATCCCCCAGTCTGTATCACTGCACGGGATTATCGTGGCCAAAGTGCAGGACCCTGCACTTGGTCCCGTTGAATCTCATACCATAGCCTTCAGGCCACTGATCCAGACTGTCCAGGTCCCTTTGCAGCATCTTCCTACCCTCCCTAATTTTCCAGTCTGCTGACGGCACATGTTGATTTGATGAGTTGTCATTTCATTTTGCATAATGCTCCCTAGTACCTCTGGAACTACAGATTTAGTGGGGCAGTGAGGCCTAAGGGAAATTTAGTGGGGCGTAGAGGAATGTGTCACTAAATACAATAATCTAACAGTTTACCTGGGTAATCACAGTCACCTCTTTAAGCAACAGACACATGTACTTTCAGAAAGTGATCCTTTTCGTCTATCTTGATAGACCTTAGATATCTGTCTACAAATTCAACCAAGTAATTACCAAGTCATATAAACATCTGCTTCACTACTTGTTATGCCTTACTGAACTGTAGGAGTACACATGAATGCCTCCTGATTGCTCCCATGCAGTCAGAGGTATTTTTATGCTAACAACCTGGTAGGAGTTGATGGCCAGTGACTAAGGGCTGTGATTTTGTGGCACTGTTCCTTATTTCCATAATTTCCTGCTCCACTCTAAGTAGTTATTATAAAGTATTCATATGTGAAAGCCTAAGAGCCTTTGGTCACCTTAAATGCCATGGGTGCTCTTATGGTGACACCTAATGCAACAATTTCAACTTTCATATTGCCTCTAGAATCAAGATCTTAAACTCATTTGCCCTTCAAAGATGCATCATCCTTGAGATAGAAAGAGGTTTCCGTGCCTGGTTGCAAGATAGTCCTCCCTGCAGCATTCTAGTTCCACTAAGACTTTTCAGAAAATCCAGTGTTGTTATAGCCTTTCCACTACTCAGTCCCTTGTTCTTCTCCTCCTTAACTCTCATCTCCTTTCTTGCTTCCTGACTTTGTCTCTTCATCTTGTGTTGTTTCCCTTATTATGTGCATCTAACCATTTCTGCTTTCAAGATCTCTCTAACAGGATGACAGCCACTTGGCAGAGCTGGCTGCTTCTCTGATGGGTGGCCTTGCTCTGTATCAGATGGTGAGTGGGCACATATCTGGCCCATTTTTAGAGGTCAACCACCATGACATGTTGGGTATTTGAAATGCAAGACAAGCACTTTTTTGCCATTTACAGGAACAGCCATATTTGGCCATTTGGTTTTCCATCAGAATAAAAACTGCTGCATGATTTGTCTTTGACTGTGAAATAAGACCTTGTCCTTCCATCTCAAAATCCATGCACTTAGATTCAAGCCTAAAAAATTTACCTCTGGGTTTTCATGTCAGGATTTTCTCTGTGTTGGGATGGGGAGGGGGAAATACAGATAAACCGAGGTGTCAGATCTCCAGGAGAGAACTGAAGTTCAATAGCTAAGAGCCCCTCTGTGTAATGCTGTCTTCTACAAGGCCAAATCCTTCTAATCATGACAACAAAAGGGATAAAAATAAAGAAAGAGGGAAGTTTGTCTTCCTTCTTATGAACTAATTCATAATTGGTTTCTATTAATTATTTTGAGTACAAAAGTTTCTCCCATTAAAGCGCTCATGTAAGAATGAAATGTCAGGAAAAACAATCCACCCTGTAACTGCAAGAGTATTTTTTTCTGCTTTCTTGTTGAAGTGACATATGAATGCTGTGAGGTTACTTCTATTGTGCAACCGACGCATTGTTATACCACATAGCAGGATGGAGCTGACCCTAGAAACTCCTAACACACAATAAATTGAGATCTTCTTTTGGAAATGACGCTAGCAGTACGCATCTCTGTAATGATAGCCTTTGGGCCTTGTTCTGCAGTCACAGGGAGTTTACGAGATGTTATATTCTCCCATTTCCTCCCTGCTGAAACTTCCCTGGGAAGGTCTTTCGGAATCAGGATGTGTCACTTCCAAAAGGATGTTTGGGCAGAGTCCATGTCAAAAAAATCATACCATTGATCTGGAGCTAGGTACGCAAATGATGCAATCTAGAGCTGGAGCTGTTCCCAGGCCTTCACCACTGGTCCAATTTCCAGAACTAAATGTGTGAAAACCTCAAGCCCCACAAACAGCTTTCTTTTTTTCAGTCACATTATTTACCCTTTATACATAGAATACAAATACAATACTACTGTTCTGTGCAATAAAACTTCTTTCATCTTGAGCGTAGGTCTCAGTTTAGTGAGGAAATGCCAAAATAAATATTAAACCAAACTTGACTTTTTCAAACAGTCCAAATCAGGTTTTTCAAGTAAAAAATATAGCAGCCATAGTTTGTTAGAATCCAAAGTCCTGCAGCAGAGCATGGACATCATAAGGATAACTTGCAAAGATAGAGAAAAAGGCCTTGTTTTAATTTTGCAGCCAGAAAATCAGAAAAGCACAGTGGCTTAATGATCTCTTTTTCTTTTTAAAATAAATTTTAGGTCAAATACAAGGTTTGGTTTATACAGGTTATCTACCATTTGCAACAATGCAGCCAACATGAAGGAAGATTTTTTTATCATTGGATAAAACTTCACAACTTCATAACCTAGTTACACAGCATTTGAACATTCATAGAACTGGACCACAGTACCTCAGTCCAAAACAATCACCTCACTATGCCTGTTTCTCCAGTTTATAGCCTTGAGGGCCATCATAAGAGAAGTTTAATAATGCCTATAGGTTTGTGGGTTTTTTGTGCTTCAGTGAAAGATAGCAATGCAAGTCCTTAGTTCTTTGGTTTTTTTCATAATGGCTCTAGGCAGAGATCTCCTCTGTCTACAGTAGAGAGACATTGTTTTAAAATCACCAATTTAATATTGTTTTTAGAATAGTTTATTTTTCTGTTAAAGAGTTAAGGAAGAGTCCTTATGGGGAGCAACAACAACAACAACACCACCACCACAAACTGCACTTAATCTTGTTTAGAAAGAGCAACTACACTAAAACAAGGACCAAGATCTACATTTTTGTAGGTAAAAAAGTTGTTTAACTTTCACACTTCTGTTTTTTAAGTCTACCCAAAAAGCATGTATGATTAAGCATGACTTGCTGGTCATGATAAAGGAGGTAAAACAGTAGAAGTCCATAAACTGGAAATACTTCCTTGCTGTTTGCAGATAGCAGGCTCAAAATGAATAGGAGATAAGAACACCTTATGCAAGAATCTTTAGTTCTAGTCATTGGGGTGTTAGCAGGTCTATACATGCATAAAGCAATTTGATGGACCCTAGGACAAAATCTGTCAAAAATGCATAGCTATAATTTCTGCCTGGGTAGTCTGTCCAGTGGAGTATGATAGGAACACAGCAAAGTCAGAAAATACAATCTCAGAAGAAAGAGTGGGAGTTTCACTGTCTTCACTATCATATATGTATATTGCCAGAAAAAACATTACTTATTGTGGAAAAAGATAGGGAAAGTGTGTGTCTGTCTCCTTATGAGCTGGCATAAGCAGAAATGCATTCTCTGATCTTTCAAAAGCACCATGATCAGTGTACTACCACCCTTCAACTTCTGCCAGGGATGGTCCTACTTTTTGGTCTCATCCATGGCCTTTAAGCTACTCCTTAGCCCTAAATATTTCCATTTGTTTTCTATTTAGATACATGCTTCTAGGAAACAGGGCCTTCAGAACAGGTCATATCTTTTATTTTGTTGGTAGGGCAACTTTTTGGAGTCCCTGGCTGATTATGCCTGTTTACCTTCTGATAGCTGTGTTTCCTGGATGGCTGCCATCTGTTTTTCCTTTCTAGTTAATCTTGTGGCAATGATCCTGGCCTTCAACAGATATAGAATGTTTGTCCTGGTGTTCAGGAGGGCTCTAAAACATAAACACTTTTTTAATGTGTTTCTGGGTACACCAGGACTCAGAAACCAAAGTCCTTTATGAGTAGCAGTCACATCATCCACTCAGCATTTTCAAACATCTCTAGACACATGAATTCATGCCCTCTTTGCCTTGCGAGGCAATAAAGTTTACAAATGCCTCTCCACACTTCTGGGGAAGAAAACTGAGAAATTAAATGTTCCAGGTTGCAGGAGCAAAAATTAGTCATAAAAACATAATAACAGATAACCTTTTAAAAGGTATGTAAGGAACTTTTCTGGCAACATTCCACAGCAGGAAACTTTTGTTGGAGCACAGCAAGCAGATATGATCCACTGCCTGCCTACAACTTTTCTCAAGGTGTGTTTTATTGACTGAAGAACACTAATGACATTTTTTAACTCTGGAACTCCATCTTCTTTTGTTGCAGTGTTTTGCTTTGTTTTGTTTGGGTACCTGGGAGGGTTGGGTGTTTTGTTTTTTCTTGTTTGTTTGTTTGTTTTTTCATGGGGGGAGTTGTTTTTCGGTTTTGTTGTTTGAGTTTTGGGGGGGGTGGTGTTTGCTTTTTTGATGTTTTTTGGGTTTTGGTGTTTTGGTTTGTTTTGTTCTTTCTGTCTTGTGCTATTTTACAGCTTCATCTTTCATACCTCAATGAAGCCTTTGAGTTTTCTGTAGCTCCTCCAGTCCTACAGAGTGCTCTAGGAATGTTGTTAACCAACTAGACTTCTCCCTGACATCAACACTCAGAAATGTTGAGCTGAAAGAGCAACAGACCGTGGCATCTTATTGTATTTGTCTGAGATAGGGTTCAATATGAAGAATCAGTGCATTGTTTCAATGTCTGCACTTCAGTTAACTATTAATGAATCCACAGTCAATAAAATATACTCTCTGGGTAATATCCGGTCAACAGTTAACCTGGCAGTTACGTTTGGAAAAGAGTTTGTGATCCGCCCCCGGCTGCCACAACCTTTTCAATTCTGGAACCCTCACTTGTTGGTCTGAAACTTCCTAGAAATTTTAGGGTGGCAAATTCAAATATCACATGACTATGAGGAATAATACAGCTTCCCAAAAAATCCACTGCAATATTTTCAGACCAGTGCTAAAAGAAATATGCATCGTTTGGGGATTAAGTTTTGCCAGGGCAGGCATTTTTGGCAGCAATGACGACTGTCATGCTTAAGGAAAGAACATGTATGGCTATCCCAAAATCAGGGGCACTAAAAAAAAATTTTTTTTTAAAAAAATTTTAAAGTGCTGAGAATATAATCCTTGAGTCTCTTTTTCTTATGTGTACAACTATTGGGTCATTTCTGGAAGACATTTTCCTATGCCTGTTAACTAGATCAATAGTTCTGAAGACTGCTTTGTCAGACTTCCCCTGTTCACAAGTTTACTTACATGACTGCACTGCAACTCCTCAAACTTGATTACTTTGGAATCTCTCTGGGACCTTAAAAAAGAAGCTAGATTTGAATAAACATGATTGAGTTATACGCCAATTTCAAAGTCATCGACAATACATGCGTGCGCACACACATATAGATGTATTACTTCGCATTACACAGTCACTTGCAGTCTTCAAACATCTAAAATGTTAATAATATTGCATGGTTGTCATCACTCTTTGTATCTAAATGCCTTAAAGATGTAGAAAACCAAAGAGCCAAGCCAATAAAACCCCCACAGTTACTATCTCAGTAGTTTTTAAATGGCTCATATTTCATCAAAGGACCCAAACCCACTCCAAACGAAATCATAGCACTCAGAATCTAGTCTATTTTTTACCTCATGCTGCCTTTATACATCCAACTCCCCTACCTGGTAAAGTCACATACATCTGCATGAGGGTGTGACACGGGTGTGGGTACAAAGCAATTTAATGGGCTAGAAAGCTATGATAAGGAGGGAGTATAAACAGGCATTCTCCTGTGTTGCTTTCCCAACACTAATATAGAGTGAGTTGATTTTGTTCATGGTGTGGGACTCAGATTGCCCACAAAGTTCTTTTTCATGGGATACATTTTCTTGGTCCCCCCTCATTAAAGTAAATCTGATTATATTTCACTCTATTTCTTCTTTCTTTTTTTTTTTTTTTTTAAGAGAGGGGAGCTAGAGAGGGGAGTTGGAGCCACACACTTAGATAATTTCCATTCAAATCCAGCACAGTAGTTCTCTCAGCCAAGTTCTCTCTTAGGGGAGAGAGACAGCAGGGGAAATTTTTGTGCTATTCTTTGATGGGCTTTATCGGGTGGATGAAGCATGACCAATCATCCATAACCTGACAAGGTCTTGGAAAAGGCAGAATCATGACTACATCACGTACACCTCCAACACCAGGACAATAGGGGATACTGTTGTGGGTTGCAGGGGTGGAAAGCAAGAGCATTTAAAGTTGTAGTAACAAGAAGCACTGATTATCTGGAGAGAGGGAGTGTGATGGCTGGTAGGGCTGGTCTGGCAGAAGACATCAGAAGAAGTTGGGGGGAGGAGGTGTCTTGTCCCCTTTCTGCCCCAGCCTTCATCTTCCCTGAGACATTTCAACATTCGTTATCCAAGCAGCAAGCTCTTTTCTGTAATGGGGAAGAAAGAAATCGATTGTGTTTTTAAAGGCTACTTGGAGCCCATAAAAGATGCATTGTTTCAAAATGAGTTGAGGGGGCTGGGTGCTTTGAGGGGAGAGAGTTGAACTTATACCATCATTTTGTCTAATTATGCCTGATGTTATTCCTGTTGTCATGTGGGTTACTACAAAGCCAACTGCCAGCTTCTGTCCCTGAGACCAAAGACTGAACTGTTACGCTTACAAGGACACAAGGCTTGTTCCCCTCTCTCTCCTCCCCCTCTCACACTACCACAGGCACTGGCTCCTCATTGGAATACTCAGAAGTTTGAAAGAGGTATTGGGAAATGTGGGGGCAGAAACTACCTAGAAGATACCAACCATTTCTGCCAGTTAGGAGACAAACACTGACTTATGCCATAAAACTCCACGGACATGCTGAGGGACATCCAACCAGCTGCCTGGACAGTGTTCTGTTTGGGCAATGCATTTGCCATGTTCAATTTCCAGTCCAGACACACACTGGAGCAGACCCAAAGCAAACTGTCCCATCATTTTATCCAGGTCTTCTCTCAAACAGGTGTCTGGGAGAAAGGAAGCCAGAGGCCATCAGGATGTTGCAAGCTGCCAATGAGGAAAGACACAGGCCCTGGGGCAAACGGAGTACACCACAAAACCAGAGTAGCTACAGATACCACCAATTTAAAACCTAAAATCGTCCTAATGGAAGCTGGCTCCAGTAGATCAGTGACTTGACTGTATTCTGCTTGCACTGACCTTCCTCTCATCAAGGTTGACATCCTTGATGGCTTTCCAAGACACCCTCTGGTGACCTTCAGGTACAAGCAGGGCTTAGGTTGTGCCTGAGCAAGATCTGTGTGCATCCACAAATGCTGTCTCCTGCCTGTCTTGATCAACTTGGACTGAGACAGGGTGTATCCCAAAGGACACTTGGGGTGAGAGTGACCTTCCAGCTCTGCCCCTGGGGTTATGCTACCTAAAGCCAAAATAAAGACAATCAGAACTTGATCCTTTGGCTGACCCTTCTAATTCAAGCAGGGTCACACCTAATAGCTAAGAATGGGTGAAAGACTAAGATGATATTCAAGGCATTTTATCAAACCTTTTGTTTGCTTTCATTTTAACTCACATAGGCTGCATTCCCGACCCTCTTGCTGTCATCTTACTTAGCAGAACACAGCATTTCATTATTGACTTGGAGTAGACACTCAAAACAGAGATTTGTGTGTTTCTTTAGTGCTAGGGAAAAATCTCTCAGCCTTGAAGCATCTCGCCAAGGATTTCCAAAGGTACAAGTGGGTTTTTACAATGCTCTTCAGTTTGAACAAATAAAAAAAAGAGAGAGAATATAGGAAAATAAACTCTTTCTTGTTTAAGGAGGCTGTGCAAAAGATTATTTTCTTTTGCTTCTGTTTTTTAAATTCTGCTTTATAAAATCGCATTGTCTGCTCTGGCCCAGGTCTCATCTGAGCACTTTCTGCTATATGGTAAAGAATGCCTTTCTTGTGACTGTTCTCCCACACTCCAAAAGTGTTCTGCTTTGATTTGTTTTTAATATGCAAGGACATGCATTGTCATACAGACGCTTACCTCTAAAAACCATCCTTGTTTTACCCTTACCAAGTTCAAGTCCTCCTCATTGACCCTTCCTGTTTCTTTATTACAATGAACTACAGTTAAGGACTTGGAAGACAAGTGGGTCTTGGAGCCAACTCAGAAGCTCTCCCACCTGGTAAGTCAGACATACCGACCCTCAAAGCTAGGTTGTAAAGCCCACCTTGACAAAGCCTTCTCAGCTCCAGCAAATGGCTATCGGGACAGGCATGCTGGAAACTAACAATAGCTGTATTAATGGAAGGGAAGATTTTGTTGCAAATTGATTTAGGAATGCGTAATTATGCAAACAAGCAATTAACTAAAAGAAATATGAATGGCTTCCACTTTCAGGGCATGCTTTTAGTTTGACTTGTAGCAAGATCGGAGGCAGGAGATTTCTCAGGACTGAATCAAGCCTTTAAAACAAAGATAAAGAGGGCATTGGTGATAAGGGGGTAAATACTGATATGTCATTAAATGATGCATGGATGTGTATGCAACAGCAGATGAAAATTACAGAATTAGGAAATATATTAAAATGTCAAAGATTTGAGGCCAGATAAAGGTCACTTTTTTGACCAAATATCTGGGGAGCAGCATAATTCTATTTATTTCCATACATTTCACGGGACACATTTTTTCTCTCTGTGGTGCTGGTTGTTTTCTGGATACCAGTCTCTCACCCCACCCTGAGAAGTAGGCTACATGATGCTTGCAAGATAGCTGAGTATGGAGATGTTGCTGTCTGCTTTATAGCTCCAGCTAGCTCAGTTCATCAGATCAGACACTGGAAATCCAAATGTTTCTAAGGTCAGCCTTCTCGTCCTGTAGCACGTCACCACCTTGTTTACAAGGCCTAGTCTGCCCCACACTCCTGTGCTGATGGAAGACAGCTGGGCCAAGAAAGCAGTGCCAGAATCCAGGAAGAAAGAGAAATCTTCCTGTACGAGAAAAGACAGCCCTGAAAAGTTCTGAGTGGTAGAGGAGACAGAGGAAGAGAGCATACATCATTCCCTGAACAGGGATGTTTCAGGAGAAGGGACTGGATTAAGGTTTCCCTTTGGGAATTGTATGCTGATGAGCCTACAAAGAGGAATTTGATGGAGATATAATAGTAGGAATTGCTGAAAACAATTGTGAAGTTCAACTTGACATTCAGGGGAAATTAAAATATCACCCCACCTCAAGATTCCGCTTTTACATTTAGGAAATAAAACATTCACAAAATGTTCCCAAGTGACTCTGACTTTGTGTTCTCACATTATTAATTTCATTTTTAAATTCACCTGTCTTTCTGTACAGTGGCATTTGAAAAATAATAATTGCATAATCCCAAAATGTCTTGTTTCATTTCAAGTTGAAGGAAAGAAATATTCTCTGTAGAACAAAAACTGTTCTCTTTCCTGTCACTTAGGTCAGATGCTAAACCTGAAATATTCACTGTTTACAAGTCCTTTTGTCATCAGCTGAGATCTAGAGCCCCATCTCCTGGAGTCAGGTCATTATGCTGCAAGCTTAGTTTGGTCACTTTTGACATTCCTTGCCCTTGTGGTTTGGAAGAATATCTTGAAAATTTGTTTTAAGCATAATGAACACTGTGACGTCTGGCTAAGCCTCTGTGTATCCGGAAAGAAAATTTCACGTGGAGCAATCTGTTCCAAGTTTATCAAGACAATGGTAACTCCAAGGTTCAATTATGAGGCTCTGCCAGTATCACTCATGGAGAGCTTGTGTGAGACCAGATGCTTTTATTCAAACTCAGAAAGATTTAGTTTATCACCTCAGTTGACTCATTAGAGTACATCAGGAGGAAAAACCTACTCAAGGTAAGCCTGCTTCTCTGTCATATGAGGTAGGTACCAAGACCATCCATTACCTGGTCACTGTCCTTTCCCAATGCTGCTATATCATTTTGCTAAAACAGCATTTTGCTGTTCACTTTAGCAATTTGCATTCAAGCTTCTGGTTCACGTTGATTACAGTTCAGAAGCCAAAGAAGAGGAAACGACAGTGGAAGAGAGCTCTCATGTTTCGTGTGGCTCCAATGGTGGTGGGGTAAAGGCCAGACTGTGCTACAGCTACAGGCGTGCAGAAGACTTATTTTCAGTGTGGCCATCTGCAGTGGTAAAGTCGAAAAGGAACCAGGAGTCTGAGCCAGTAAGTGGTCCTAGGCCAAGGCCATTTCCTCTCCAGCCTTGGTATTTATGCCCTTCAGTGACCTGGAGGTTTATCAAGACTCTGCCACAGCCTCTCTCAACCGATTTATGAAGTCGTGGCAACTTGATTTTCAGTCTGAGCTCTTCACTGTCATTTGGCCAAGCCAGGCTGATTTCACTTTCTCAATTGTATCTCAGAAGCCAAGATAGCTCAGCCACGTCTGGTTATTTTGATCATCCTTCCCCTGAACTGCCTCCACTTTGTCTCTCTCTTCCTGACAGTGGCCTGAAACCAAACTGTCTTCTTACCACTTTTTCACAATACATCATCTAGAAACAGGTCTTGCCTCCCCAGCACAGAAGATGTTATTTAGGATTTCTGAGCTCCATGTTGTTATGTTTCTTCATGTTCCACAGACTCACTGTCAGGTCTTAGGCAATTAAAGTCTCTATCTGGTGGCTCAAGTCCAACTGTCAAAGGACAAAGGTAATCCTTTTTTCCAACTTGCGGTGCAGTTAATGTATGTAATTCAAACCCAGCTAAGCTTCTCACCAAACAACTCCCCCCTAAAAAACAAACCAGACTTTTTTTTATTTGCTTCTTATTAATGCCTTCTATATAGAGAAGTCTATCACAATTTGGGGTGCAGAAGTTACCGTTCATCTGTCCTTCCATTCACTCAAACTCTCTCCTACCGCCCACCACGGACATACTGTAATCAGCACTACAGACCTCTTTTCTTCTCATTGGACCCCAAACCCCTTCCATGACGGGTCTCTTCAGGCCTTTTCCCCTCTTTCACCGAGTTAGCTCATGCCTTGGCTAGATGCTTAGAACTTTCTGAGCTTGTCTCTCCTCTCTAGTCCATTTCTCTTCCCCCTGTAATCCCCATTATCCCCTACAAGGCACTTCATGAAGAGCATTGTTACTACATTCCTTCCTCACAGCATCTTGCTCAGTTCAGATGGGATCTTCATGATTTTCGAGGGCAGTGACATGGGCCTCCTTATCCCCTCTGCTGGCAGGGCATCCTCAAAAGTTTCATAGAATACCAGGTTGGAAGGGACCTCAAGGATCAAGTTCTCTAAGAGAATATGAATTCCTCCTTTTGAGTAAATGGTGAATCAGAAATCTTTCTAGTGAGGTGTCTTTCTGAGGTCTGTCACTTCAGAAGGGACATCAAAAGGAAAGAAAGTCTAGATAGCAAAGAAAGCCAAAGTAGCTGCAAAGGCTGATGCTGTACAAGGAAACAGTGGCTTGGCACACATAGAGATTACATCAGAGGTGAAGCTAGAAGGCAGCAAGGCATTGGGAAGTAGAGGAAGAAGGACATTTAGAGAAGTGAGTGAGAGCAGATACGGTTAGAGATAATGAAAAGCAGAAGTGTCAAGGTGCAAAGTGCTGGTTGAAGAGAAGGAAAGAAGATGAAGGGCCACAAGAGGGCAAAAAGACTATCCTCCACTAGCTGTACCCAGTTTAGAAATGATAAACTCACCCTTCTGCCTGCCACACACTCTCGCCTCAGAAAAAAATGAACGGGACACTGAGAGTATCCCTATAACAGACTCATAAAAAATCAGAGAAAATTCATTTAATCACTCACACAGAACTTGGTACTTTCTCAGAAAGCCTCAAATATCCCTGGAAAGTAACTTTCAGACTGAATAAGATTTTTTTTTTTCCCCCAGTTCCCAAATGCCTAAAGGTAATAGGTTCCCTGCAAAAGCAAGAGACAGTTGCTTGGGGTGATGGTCTGTGCTTTCCAAGATGTGCTTGGGTTAGGTAGGGTTGCTTGCAAGCCATGGCAAGGAGTCTCCAGGGCCCATTCTGGATGTAGAGATCGATCTTCAACCTTCAGGCCCAGCTTTTAGGAAAATAGAAGAGCACTGTGCATTCAAGACTCACAGTAAGCAGCAGCTCTGAAGAACTAGGTTAAAGACGCCCCATTTCCAGCATCATTACAACTCTAGGCAGCAGCTGGACACCTCCTGCTGAGGGTCCCTGGAGCAAGACATGGGCAGTCTCCCAGCCAGTCACTCAGTAAGCAGCACCGAGGAGGCAAAGTCTATAAAGAAAAGCAATATCTTTAATTAAAACAGTCTCTGTATGACATCATCCCTGCACAATTCTTACTGCCTTTACCCCACAGAGCTTCTGGTTGGAGTCAGGCAGATCATCTGCTGGGGGTGAGCAGAGGAGAGCTGTAGCTCTGGCTTGCCAATTTTGTGCAAAATGTAGGCAGTTTGACTCTGAGGACTGTAAAATCAGAGAAAGTACAAGTGAATCTGGTTACTGGAAAGCCAGGACACAGTATGAATTTCTGATGTTTCAGGGGATGATGCTGTCTTAAAGATGATAGGATAGCATGCCAGCTCCTGCCCTTGCAGCACTTGGAAAGAAGCTGGGGACAAAGTTCCTATTTATGAGAAGTGACTGAGTAACTAGTAATTTTGGGAAGGGAGCATTGCACACTCCGAAAGAACAGTCTTCCACTGGGAGGTTTTCAGTTTGTGGTCTGTAGTTGCAGTGTGAGATTCACAAGCTACCATCCAATATGCCTCAGGCTCAGGTCATGGTTGAGCAGCTCAGAGAAAGTCCTCCAGAAACAGCAGGGAATCTGGTTCCTGGCAAATGGTAAGCACATCTGGAACAGGGACGTGACACACATGGGGAGTCAAACAACACGAAGGCATAGGGGGCAAATGGCACCAAGTGAGAAAGGAAAATTAAGGCTGGACATGTCACTGGGAGCTTGCTGATGTGGTTTTTGCTGTCCACCCCAGGAGCTGAGAGAAGCAGTACTTACTGATGTTCTTGAGGGAACAAATTGAGCTCACATTTGCTTTGCCAAGGATCTTGAGTCTCAGCAAGTCAAGCGTATTGTAAGCATGAGTTTGGAGTCCAGAAACAGCCACAAGGACTCCAAAGTCAGAGGTGCATGACACATCAGACAGATGATGGCTGCCCCGGTTGTCCATCATGCTGAAAACTGATGGTGGAAAGCCTTGTCAAGTGTCACTGGTAGCCCTCATGCAGGATGAGATCCTGCAAGAAGGATGCTGCCAAAACAGGCCTTACATAGGAGCTCCTGTACGTAAGTGCCTCTCAGGCAAAGTCATGCTGGGAATCCAGAAGCCATGTCTTAATCAATGCTAAGCTAAGGAGCTGGTAGCATTTGAGGCCCTGTGGGTAGGCAACAGGGTGCAAGGAATGCTCCTTGATGAAAGAGAGGGATACTCACAGCACAAAGGCAAATGGTTTTAACTGAAGCAAAACTGCCTCCCCAACACACTAAGGACTCTTTCATCCCCATTTTCCTCGTTTTATCCGTTTGATGATGAACTCCAGATTTATCATGTTTGGTTCAAGTTTCTACTTGTGTTTGGATTCCAACATGTCAAATCCCTGCTACTTTTTTTTTTTTTTTAATCAAATTACATTTAAAAAAAAATCATCAAGAAGCTCCAGCACAAGCACTAATTCAAAGCATAAACCTGCAAGAAGGACTGGCTGGTGATTAACAAGAAGGAGGCAATTCTCTGTGGGTTGCACAGTGTTCAGCTGCTAGGAAATCTGGGTGAGAACCTGTGTCTTGAAAGGGATAGTTGCTGGTACAATGGTTGCTTGAAATTCCAATCTCTAAGACAAAAAGTAACCCGTCTCTCCACGCAGAAAATACCTCTGCTGATATATCCGACTCCAATAGTTTACAGCTTTCCTGCATTTGCCCTGAAAGTTTGCCAAGCAGTAAAACATTCCAGGCTTGTGACTGTTTTCCTTTCTTTTTCGAGATCCGACTTTTTTGCTTTTCTACTTCTTTTTCCCAAAGGACAGAGACAAAGCTATTCCTTATGTGAAGAAGCTGAGATCCTGAAGAGATTTTTGCTTTTGCATACATGGCTTTACGTGTCCCTCTCGCTCCGCTCTGAGAAGTGTTCTGCTTTAAAAGAATAACATGGCGTGCAGATGCCTATAAATGGAAGATGAAATTGTTACTATTAAGCCTGGGCCCTGCCAAGGCAAACAAGTGCAGAGCAAACCATGTGTCCAAAGGAAGGGAGCTGAGAAAACTTGAAGTCAGCTGAATCATAACTTCACTTTAATTTTAACATCACTTAAACTACATAAACACAGCCATCACATTAATAACAAAGCTAGCTCCTTAGAAGAGTTGTTGTTTGGAAAGTCAAGCCTCTGCACATGGGTGCAATGAGAAGAATGTTGCAGGAGAAACATCCCTTCTAAAGACGTGTTTTAAATCTGAAATAGTTGGAATGTCTGAGTTACAGTAACTTTGTAGGAGTCTTGAACAGTATTTGATGTCTCAGCTGCCGTTCATCTGGGTCCCAACCCCAGTAGGGCCAGGAGCTGGTTACAACTGGTGCAAGGATGAAGAGAGCAATGGGGACAGCTGCTACCTGTCCACAAGCAATGAAGCTCAGCTTGAACAGGAAAACGCTTACAAATCCCAGAGGCTGCCCATCCTAGCTTTCTGCTTTTTTAGTGGAGGACAGTGTGTTAGGACACTTTAATTCTGCTAGTTTCAGGCTTTGCAAGAGCTGTCAGCATGACCTTGAATAAGCAACTCAAGTACATTTTAAAGTACACACACCCACTCAGTGCATGCAGAATTTGATGGGGTGCAGCAGCATAAATCCCTGCTGCATTTCTTCACCTAAGATTTGGACTTGAGTCTTCTATGGAGTATTCAGCATCTCAAGTTGTCCAGAAGCGAGCAGGCTCTGGGAATGCAATGCTATGAACACATGCAGTTCAGTACTATGCTCCATTTGCTGTTTGGTGAAATGTAGAAAATATCACTTTGATAACTGGGAGGTAAAAGTGATAAAGTTCCAGAAACTATCTGCAGGAGTTTTGAGATACACCATGGCAGACAGCAGAGCAGAGCAAAACACTGTTGTCTTGAAGGAGTGATTTGGTGTTTGCAGTGATCTGATAATCTCAGGGTGAAGAGTGAAAACACACTGGTACAAAGCTTGTTCTTTATTACTTCTGACATTTTATAAAGGCAGGTTGGCTCAGAAACTTGCCTAATATATAGCCCCTAAAGCGGAGATGTAATTCCTAATGCATTCCTAATGAAACCCCCCTGACTTCCATGGCCTTGTGTTAAGATTGGATTTGGCCCTGTCAGTAAAGTACATTCAGCCTTCCAAACTGAAAACTGCCTTTGGATTCCAGAGGGACTTGAAAAAGTCCCAGAGCACTGAAGCACAGCAGTGAGATTTATGCTTTTCCCTGACTTTTCACTACTCAGTAATACATTTGTATGGCCAAAGTAAAGCCAGATCTGGCATTCTCCACTCCCAATTTCTCTACTACCCAGGGAACAAAATGACAGTGTAGACTGGAACGGTAATGCTCTAAACCCCAGAAGAGCATTTTGGGGTATTTTCACAGCCTGTGGAAAGAATTCATATGTGGATATTTGAAATATAAGGACTTGACACTTTAGCTCACCCCAGTCTGGAGAGCCACTGGTGACACAGGTTCCTGTGCAGAGGCAGAGATGTGAAGCCAAAAAAAGCTCCTTCTGATATTTATTTGCAGGAAAGTAAAATCTCCAGTCTTCAAGTGGATGGAGGATTTGATTGTTACTGGGCACTCTTTTCAACCACTGCCAAAACCAGTCTCAGCTTCAGCAGAGGATGACCACTAAACAGATAAGACAAGCGAGTGGAAGGAGGAAAGCGGCACTGGGAAGATCATACAGAGCCAAAGCAACCAAGCAGGAGCTTAAGACTTCTCAGTAGCGTGGGGAAATTGGTCATGGCTGTCATGGCCCTGAGGCAGAAGTCTGGGGATGGGGAGCAGCAGAGGTGGGACTGGGTGCCAGAGCTGAGCTTAGCTACTACTTTCTGTTGCTTGGGAATGAGAGAAGGCGGGAATTGCATTTGCCACATCCTTGCCTGCTGCCTCAGAGACCCTGATAGTCCCTTGGTGTCAGCTGTCTCCTTCGTGGGGGCTTTGGCATGGGTTTTCCATGAGACCCCTAACAGTCAAATGAGTCTACTCCAGGGAAACCTCCCTGGCCTCCCTGTCTATTATTTCACATTTCTTTTGCTTGGTTGTAGGGTTTTCACAGTCATTGCTATCATTGCACTCATAGGTCTCACATTCCTTCAAGTCTTCCTCCATGCCTGGTACTAGAAGAAATCATAAATTTTGAGTCCTGCTATTAGCAGCAACTCCATTGTAACAATCTCTCTCATGAGCACATCAAATATGAGGGATACTTTAGCTGCTTATTACAGGGCTTTGGGGCAGAGGATTGCACTAGAGCAATACTTCTCACCCAAGTGTGCGTGAAGGATTGTCAGATAGAAGGGCTGTGAAATGATTGCAAATAATTAATTTTAATACTTCACTCTCTCATGTGCAAACACAATCAAAATGAGCAAATTAGTAAAAGGAAAGTGCAGAGTAGAGTCTGCTTTTTAGTAAGTTGTGAATGAAAAATATTGTGGCCACAGTGACAAAATAGGTTGGTTTTTCTCTTTTAGGAGTGGTTGTCATATCACCAAAGATTAAAAAGCCTGAAAAGAGCAGGTCCCCAAGGCCTTTCTCAGATCTATTGCTATGGTTTTATAATCTGAAAATTACTTGGTTTCTTTTTCTTTCTCACTTTTTTATAGCCATTTTCTGTCTGTTCCCATTGTCTAGATGCATTTATGTGCAGCCTGTACCCAGTTGTTGTGCCAACATTGTGCTTGAGTTAAATATCTCTTTCCTCCCCGATATTTAGGCCCCTGATGTATCTGTGGCAGCCAGTCCTATCCTTTTCAGCCTCCATTTTACTTAACTCAGCAAAATGGGCTCTTCTAGTCATCTGCGATACAAGAGCACTCTTTCCTTAACACTGGTCTAATTATAGTAGTTCTGCCCAGATTTGCTGTGCAAAAAAACATTGTCTAAGGGAAAATTACCCATCTGAAGTTGGATGCAGGGAGAAAAGGAAATTGGGAAGAGGAATACCACATAACAGATTTTGTAGTAGCAGAACTGCCTATATATAAAAGGATATTATTGTTGTCACAGTCCATCTATGTTTTACCTTGTGGTTCAATAGCTTGGACAGACAGTCAAAGCTACTAGCCAATTTATTTGTTTATTCCTGGCTTGGTATTTCCCACCATAGTTTGCCCAGACCCCTGACTTCGAGCTAGATGACAGCATCTCTCTCTACCAAGACAGATCAGATGTCCTGCAAACATTGCAGCCAGTATGAACCTGATACTGGGCTCCACGTGACTCCCAGAGACCTATTCTGAAGTCAAATCCTGTTTTCTCTGCTTCCACTTTAGATGCCTCATGGCTAATGGCACAAACTGTTAATACTCATCTTTCTCTCAGATGACATTATCCCTTGTAAGGCCATAAGCTGTAGTCCTCTCTGAACTACCAAAGAAGAGTCAGATTATGAAGAATGATTTGCTTTTCACGGATCCTAAGTGTTATGGAGGTCAAAGTGAGGATGTGCCACTGCTCGTTAGCGGAAAGAGAGCAAACCTCTTGCTCATATCCAGATGGGGAACAGCAGTAGCGGTGAAGGAAAAGAGAATCAGACAAAGTACTGAAAAGTCTCCAGTACTAAAAAAAAATACAGCTGCCTTTAAAGAGAAAGGGGAGATTGACACTCCCAGAAGGATTTTATTGTTTGCATTTGTAAGACGCCAGGCGTTTTTAATGAAGTGTTAATGACCATATTCTATTCAGACGGGATTCATCACACTGCCCTTTCTCTATTTAAAAATTTAGCATCTAGTCTTCACTGGCCATTTAGGACCTCTCTCTGCTGAAGGGCAGGAGATTTGTCTCTCCACAAATGCTCTCTATGACAGGATTCAATGCCATCCAGAGCTGTCAGTCTCTCTCCATGCACTGTAGCAACACACCCAAGCACCATCCCATCTATGCCTTGCAATCACCCTTTAGACAGTGGCTGCTCTCTCCTGCCACGGTCAGAAATTTGAAAAAAAATCATTTGAATTTCCCCAGAGTTAGAAGCCAAGTCAAAATTAGATGACGAGAATCCCATTGTAAATGCGGGTGAACAATAGTTGCAAATGGTCCCACAAGATCAGAAACACGTGCCTCACTGCTTTTCGTCCATTGTTCTCCCTACCCTTTAAGATTCATATATTTGCTTCCAATATTAAGCTCAGGAAAATAATATCTGGAATTTCTTTGCCCTGTAAGTTGCCTCCCTCATTCCCCCCC
>VWZE01018315.1:0-28748 GCA_013396675.1 Eubucco bourcierii
GCGTAACCACGGCACACCCCCTAGCTACGGCTGACGGGAAGGGAAGGCTGGGGAAGGATTATTTACAAGGTCCTGCAACGACAGGACAAGGGGCAATGGGCTTAAACTGGCAGAGGGGAGATTTAGACTAGGTGTTAGGAGGAAGTTCTTTACAGTGAGGGTGGTGAGGCACTGGAACGGGTTGCCCAGGGAGGTTGTGGCTGCTCCCTCCCTGGATGTGTTCAAGGCCAGATTGGATGAGGCCTTGAGTGAGCTGTACTAGTGGGAGGTGTCCCTGCCTATGGCAGGGGGTTGGAACTGGATGATCCTTGAGGTTCCTTCCAACCTTACCATTCTATGATTCTATGATTTAAGAAAACGCTCTTTATCCCATGTATTTGACAAGGATTTAAAAGTAGTTTTAGACACCCTAAAATTGACCTTTTCTGTCAATGTAAGTCATAGGTACCCCAAGGCCTCCAAGCCCTGTTTCACCAGAGTTGACACTGACCACTCATTAATGGTGTGTCACTTTGCACAGGAGAGTCTGCCCTGAGGGAATTGGTTCTTCCTGAAGATACGGTTCAGATGTCAGAGAAATGTGTGTTAATTTTTCATTTTCTGTCTTTTCATTGATCTGTGTATTAAGAGTCAATTGTGATGTACGGAGACCTTCCATCCTAGGTGTCTACTAAGTGGAGAGACCAGGGTGTTGCCAGAGACGAGCTCTGTGCTCTCATTTTTGTCTCTGCCTTGCTGCACCAGGCTTGTATTTTCAAAATGTGTTCTGAGAACCTCGTCGTCAGGGCAAGGCCCTGGGGTCTCTTTTTTTTTCTTCTTTTTCTTCTTAGGAGAGATGCAATTGACCTTCATTAACTCTCAATTAAGATTTCTTTTTAGTTAGGAAAAAGCAATAAAAGGGAAGAAGATAGGTTTTGTTAGGTTTAGAAGAAAAGTGTGTCCAGCAGGTCTAGGGAGGTTCTTCTCCCTTCTTCTTCAGAAGACTGAGAGGGCATCTGATTAATGTTTATAAATATTTGGGGGGGTGGGTGTCAAGTGAAGGAGGCCAATCTCTTTTTGGTGGTGCACAGTAATAAGACAAGGAACAATGGATACAAACTGGAACACAGAATGCTCAACTTCAATGTAAGGAGAAACTTCTTTACAGTGAGAGTGATGGAACACTAGAACAGGCTGCCCAGAGAGGTTGTGGATTTCTCTGGAGACTTTCACCTGTATGCATCCCTGTGCAGACTACCCTAGGGCATCTTACCTTGGTAGATCCAGACTTGATCTCTGGAGGTCCCTTCCAACTTCTAACATTCTGTGATTCTGTGAAGAAATAAATTTGTATGGCTTTGTGGCAATAGATAAACTGCTCTGATCCTAAATTTTCCTAAATGTAGATACATTCCTGGGTCAGGCTAGAAAATCTGGCCTGAAATTGTGGAAATGGCCCAAGGAACTGTGGTAGTAGAATGCCATATCCAAATGTTCTCCTATCCAGTCTATAGATAATATAAATTAAATTCTAGTTATGTTGTTCTGATTAAAAGAAATTTCACAAAGTTTCAGGCTAAACAGAAGGGTTTCATTCCAAAATGTTAGTTTGTGTAGAAAATAAGTCTATCAAATTAGAAGATCAAATTCTTCTAACAATATGAGAAATTTTACCCAATACCAGTACTGTTTTGGCTCTGTCTGTAGTATTTCTTATTTATGTAAACAAAAGTAAAGATCAAACTCTTTGCATATTAGAAGGGGGAAAAAAGCATGTTTATAAATCTCATAGAAGTTAGCTTACAGATGTTGTTTGATCCTGGGACCCTTACAAATACGGATGGTACCAGTGTAGTCCATCCAAGGGAGATCTCTACATTACATACTGATTATTTATAGAACTCTTAAGTTGCTATTTCTCCTAATTTTATTTTTTACCTAAACTAATAGAGTGGGAAAACTCTAAATTTATTTTTAAAAGAATAAAAAAATCCGAAGAGTACATACGACAAAAACCAAAGCCAAGAGTCCTTAGTTTTAATTTAGTCTTAACTTGTCAGTTGGGTCAGTACCTCAGGGATTGGTCCTTGGTGACCAATCACCAGGGATTGGTGACATATTTTAAGTGTTTGACTTCCAAGTGTGATGACCTTCAGAAAACACTGTTCTTTTTTTTTTTTAATACTAAATATTTGATGTCTTTAAATATTAGAAACTTGTTTGCAACAGGCACTCGAAAGCCAGTCAATAAATTATTGAATCACTGTGGTCTCCAGAGTGTTAGAAACCTTTATTATTCATCAAGCTTTCAGTTGAATGATTGTTTGCATAGTACTTCCTTGGAGACAGATTTCACCAGTAAAACTTGTTGACTGCTCAATATTTTTTTCTAAAAGATATAAAATATGTAAACTCTTATTCTGTCAGTCAACTCTTACTCTCTGCTCAGTTAGGCTTTCTCTGTCATGAGCAATTAAGAGGTCTTGAGAAATAACGACAAGGATAAACCAGGGTTAGATGACAAAGTAGGGAAAGAAAGACACCGTAATGAGAGCTGAAGAGAGAAAAACTGATGTAGTGATACAGTAGCTCAGTTCTGGTGCATATGTTATGTCCTAACATAGGGTAGAGAACGTTTTGAGACTATTTGGCCAGGTAGGCAAATACTGTTTGCACTGCTATCCTTCAGTTTCATGTCAGCAGGTATAGTGTAAAGGTTAGCAGGTAGGCTGTTTAAAGCGGTTGAGATACTTTCAAATGCAATCAGATAGTCTATGATTGAACTGGAAAAATACCTAAATATGAGCTGCTTTCCACTTCCCTTAATGTTCTTAACTAATTCAGAAACTCCACTTCCCTTAATGTTCTTAACTAATTCAGAAACATTATATGGCATTTAAAGCCAATCTTTCTGCTATGGCCTTCATCTCCTTCCTTTCTTGCACTAGCTTCAGTGCTGATTTTATCCTTGTCCTGCCACTTCAGTGTGCTTTGCAGGCGGAAATTGACCTTTCTTTTAATTTGCTCCAGGTGGAATGTTATGTGTTGTGACCTCTGCGTGAAGCAATAGCCAGGTCAACTATACTTGAAAATGCAAGCTCCAGCAGATGGATGTTGTCTTTTGCTATATACCTGTATAGAACTTGTGTGTTACAGCAGACTTCAGAGTTTCGTATTAAGTTTTTACAATGAATGAAAAAATTCACTCTTTGAAGGAGTGATTTTCTGTGAGAATTACGAGAAACAGAAAAGAATTATTCTATGCCCCAAAGAAGTGTAAACAATTTTCACTTATATGAAAAATATGAATCTTAAAAGATTAGAATTTGAGGACCCACAGCAACAATTTATTAGCCTAGCCCTTGAAAAATGGGAATTGAAGTAGAATTTCTATTGTGTCTTT
This sequence comes from Eubucco bourcierii, assembly GCA_013396675.1. Classification (NCBI taxonomy): domain Eukaryota; kingdom Metazoa; phylum Chordata; class Aves; order Piciformes; family Ramphastidae; genus Eubucco; species Eubucco bourcierii. The sequence goes on from VWZE01018315.1 coordinate 3,383, forward strand.
TATTTCTGATATTTTTTTCTTAAACACACAAGCAAACAGACTGCTGATAGCATTAGAAGATAAATCCTTTTTTTTTGGATGTTGATTTGATTTTTTTCCCTTATCTTTAATGCTGCTGAGGATACTGTGAATTATTGCTCATGCAGACTTTTGTGGTAAATCAAAGTTGCTTGACAATGAAAATTCAAACTACAACCCCTTTTAGTTCCTAAAAAAAACCAAACCAAAATCGAGTGCAGTGTTCATTTCAGTCTTGATTAGATTTTACCTATGTAATGTCTTGTGAATATGCTGACTAGTATAGAAAATTGCAGATGTCAAAATTGGCAAGATTTTGCTCTTAACAGATTTTAGGAGCAAATGACAAACCACTTAAACTTAAAAAACAAACAAACAAACAAAAAAAAACCAACCCCAAACAAAATTTTTAAAAGGTAACAGTTGTAAGAGCAACATTTCCTCTCGTTTATGCACCTAAGATAAGGTCCTTTCCTCCCACATCCAGGACACAATACAAAACGCACACTCTTTGTTATGTAATAAAATAGCTAATTGTCTGTAATCATGTTTTCCTGGAAGAGTTGAGGTTGCATGGTAACCCCACTCCATCACAACTGTATGGGATCAATCTGCTTTCTTAAACTTGCTATACTTTTGTTAAATGTGATGGCTCTGAACAGTATAGTATATTCAGTTCCGTATATTTCTGCTGGCACCGTCTGAAACAACATTTTTATTTCATGTGTCTCGCATTCTATATCCAGTTACTGGGATTTTCATGGGATTTGAATTCTGCTTGAATTGAGACATAGGTATGCATGTAGCTTCATCTTTTTCTTCCTTCTGTTGAAAGATGGCTAATTAGAATTTTAAAGAATATTTCATTTAAAATACTGTTCAGATATCCAAATTGAATTTAGATAAAGGAAAAACAGACTCTTTATGTTGATTCAGGAGTAACATGCATTCTTAGAATACACAAAAAGAGGACTAATTTTATCAAAATAATTAATGCAAAAGTGAGATTTAAATGACCAAAGATGGCATAACCTCAGTAAAGGAATACATACGACTTCAGAAAGAGGTTGTGATGGTTCAGTAGTTCCCTGCCCCCCCCCTTTGTAAAATGACCCAGACTAGAACTCAGTCGACTGGAAGTTAAGGACTGAAGCTCTATTTACAGCTCAGCACAATGTACAAGCAGANCACCCGAACTGCTCTTCCAGCAAGAGCCAGACAGAGACTGACTTATCTATATATTTTGGTTATTGTTCCCAAACAATTTTTTTTTTTCAGCAAGCCTATGAGTGAAGTAGACATCATGATGTTTTCCTTTCTCAGCCTATAGTGTAATTTTCTCTATTAAAATATTCCAATTAACCTCAAACCAGCACAGAGGTGATTCCAGTACTACATGATAGTTTGTGATTAGGAAAAGTTAAAACTCATAATTTTCTTTAGGCAGGTGTTGATGTTGCTGGGATGAGTAATTGACTAGGCAAGACAGGATTTACAGTGCCTTTTCCTTTTGAAGTTGTAATGCAGTGAAAGTCATGGAGGCCTTGCTTTTATCATTGTTTGTTGTAATTAATAAATAAGCAGTTATCTTAGTACCTAGGTGTTTGGCTGTGCATTTGATATTAATGTAAAAATATAATGAAATCTTCTAAGTATACATGATGAAAATGTCTTATTGCATCTTTAGGTACACCAGTTCTAACTGTGGAAGCTTATGAAAGAAAATTCACAGGAGAAAACGTAAAATACAGCATCTTCAGTGATAAGGAAAGCATATTCTTCATACACCCCATTACAGGTAATTTTTTTTATGAATATGTGGGTCTCTTTCAAGTATCTATGTGGCTTAAAGTATATAGTCTCCAAAATATAGCAAGTTCCTACTACAAGAACAAAGAGTAGGTAGATACCTTACGGTAATACTGTCCTCTTATAATGAATAAATCATTAGTAAAACAAGAGATGTGGAGAGACCTCTATACAATTGTAAACTTGGTGTGAAAAGACACTGAACACCAGTATATCTGTTAAAAATGCCCACTTCTGACTATTGATCACTGGGTGTTGAGAATTGATAAACTACTGCTTTGTGATCCAAAGTGAGCTATTATCTTGTTTCTTATCATAACGTTGCCCCAAAAAATCAATAATCTTAATCCTTCAAGATACTCCTAAGTGCTAGGCCTTTGTTGAGTTTCGTGCTCTTTGTTTCAGGCAAACTTTGGCAACTCTGAAAGTTAAGATTTTTTTTTATTTTTTTTTGACGATTGTGTTCCCATTCTGCTGCAGGTCTGCTTTCACCTGTTCTTCAGGAACTTTAGATGGCAGGAGAGCACCACACTCTTCATGTACAATTAGATGCTCTCATCTATTGTACATAAGAGAGTGTAGCTAGTCTGGTTGCTTCAGCTCCTACAGATCTGCAACAAAAGAGCTTGCCATCTGAATAGCTGTAGTCTGATGATGTAGTGTGTGCAATTTTCCTCAGAAACAGTGTAAATGGTTTATACTCTTAGTAAATTACTTTAGCCCTGAGTTCCTGAAGGCTTTACTGTGATTTTTCTAATGTCTCCAAACATCAAATATAGTACTCTTGTAAAGCTATAATGTTTGATTATGACTGACAAGTGAATATGCTTTACTTCCAAGTCCTCCTTATTTCACTGAAATACAGCTAGAGAGATTAGTCTTAAAGAATATATTAGACCCAGATAAGTCTATAAAATCAAGTGAGATCTTCCTTCCATTTTTTTTAACAAACTATGTTGAGAAATGGTTACCTTGTTTTTATTTTCTTTTAATGAGTTTCTTAAGCATGCTTTTCACAAACAGTGGTGGGATTTCTGTAGCAGTGGAAGTTAAAAGTCTTGCTTTGAGATGTGTGAGCCATTGTAGTTTCTTCTGACACCTTTCTTCTGTTTCTTAGTGAACAGTAATTGAAGGACAGCCTTTCAAGACTCTTAAACGCAGTTCTTACCTCAACGTTAATTTTAACACAAGTAACTAACCATTGTTTCTACAGCAGAACTATTTTGGACTATATTGATGCCTTTTCTATCTGAGGTATTCTAAACAGTCAAAGGTCTGTTCTACTTGTCTTTTCAAGTACTGGTATTAATTAACCTCACTATGGACAAGACTTTCTCCTATCCTAGGGGAATTACTACATCAGAGGATCAAATATAGTATAGTAGGGAGTATATAGGGAGTGACTCAAAGTCTGTAGTCTGACACGTAAAAGCAATCAACCATTCCAAAACATGACAGAAATTTGTCAGTTGTGTTCTTGAACTCCTGATGAGACCAATTCTGCAAGCTCTTGATCTGTACCAGTCTTGGCAGTTGGCAAGTTTTTGTTGTTTATGTGAATGTTTACTGAAATAATTTAAACAGTGATTACCAACCTAGTAACAATGGAAATAAGACAGAGGAAACCTTCTTTATTCTTTATGTATTTGAAGTCTGTTAGTTTGTTTCTTCATTGTGCGGGCTAGAATGAACAACTCTGATTCTTTCACTTGTTCCTGCCAGGTGGTGTACCTCAAACTTGGTTATTTGCTGGACTCTAGAGTAGAGTCTTTCTCTGCCATCTTGAATTGCATCCTTTCTGTTACTGTCTGTCTTTTTCTGTATACAGAATGTGATAGCTTTTAAATGTTGTGCTGAAGAGAGACCACCTGCCAGCTTTGAAATCTTTATTTCTTGAACACTGGACACGTCCATAAACAGTATCCAATCATTGTTGCTTAGCTTAGAAGATAAAAATAAAAAGCACTAGTTGGGAGAGTCACAGTAGATGGCTGCTTATCCTGTCACAGGTTTGGCATTAGATATTCATGGTGTCATTACTGAAAAAGTAAATTGGAATAAATAAATTAACACACTGACTGATGTTTGGGTATAATAAGTAAGTTCAGTTATAATGCTGTATTACTTAGCATGTTGAAACAATGACCACATATTTCCAAGGACATTTCAGGTTTAATGTCAGGATGTCTAGTTGTACTTGTCTCCATCATTTTGGTGGAATAACAGTTGCAGGGGGTACTCACTGCATCAGAAGTCAGTGTTTTCACTGTCTGTCTATTTGGTACAGGGATTGTCATATCTGTTGCTCAGTTGGGATATATATGGAGGACTAGATATATATGGAGGACTCAGTTGTCACATGTCCAGGAGTACACATCATGAAACCACTTTATTCCTTTCTTCCTCTGCCAGTAGATTGACTTTGTTTTAGGAAATTGCCAACATGATGGTTGATCAGTGAAAACTTAGACATCTAAGCTAAGCTACAGTAATTAGCATGTGGGAGGTGATGGTAAGTAGAAGGACACAGTGGGGAGCTTGCTGAAGTTCTGTCATGTGTCAAAGAAGGAGGCTATATATATTAGGGACCTCATACATTTGTGCATACTACGTCTTGATTACATTTGTCACATCTTGACTTTTTTTTTGTTGTTGTTGTTTATTTTTTGTTTGTTTTAATAAACCAGGTGCAATCACAGTGAAAGAGACAAAGTTTCTTGATTATGAAGTTAAGAATAAAATACATCTTTCAATTTTGGCTGAAAATAGCTTGAATTCAGCACTCTGTGAAGTGACAGTTTTGATACAAGATGTAAATGACAATGTACCTAAATTTGAGCAGAGCTATTACAAAGCATCAGTATGGGAAGGACAAAGTCCTAAAACAGACATCATACAAGTAAGTGGAAATATATCTGTCCAAGCTCAGTGTTATAGTTAAAACCAAATCTGACTGGTCCGTTCATGACTACAGTCCTGTCTGTTCTGGATCACTGTCTCTTGGAGTTCTTGATTTGTTATTACTGTGCTTGAACACCTGTAGCTTGAATACTATTTTAATTTTATTTTTTTTTAATTTCAGGATATGTTATTTAGATCTAAATTGAAAAAGAATTCTTTATCTTCTTGACAGTTGTGGAAATGGACTTTATTTTTAACAACATTTTGTAGTTTCTCTTCAAGTAGTGGAAAAATGCCATTCAAATCTGTGGCTCTGGTAACAGTATAGACTGAGCCTTGCATTAATGCATCTACTGAAAGGGCAATAAAAAGAATACTTTCAACTCATCAGACTGATAGAGTCAAGCCCAAGTGTTCAGTTTAAAATCTGCAGCTTGTCTTAATTTAAATGTGCAAACACTTCTTCCTATGAATGGATCCATTCTCCAAAAGTGTTTCCAGCTGGCCATGTTAGAGCAAAAGAAGACATCAGTTGAGCTAGAAGAACACATAATTTCCTCAATATATGTTCTTACATTGCAAGTCAGGTCACAGTGAGGGTCATGTTAGGTACTAAAGATATTTCTCCTCTAGAGAATAAATAAATGGAAAGCTACAAATGCCTCCAGGGCAAAGTGATTAGAAACTGATGGACATTGTATTTAGAGAAACATATGTCTAGGAATGCTAAAAAATCAGGAGGCAGTCAACCCAGATGTGTAGTCAGAATTTTATAACAGAATAGATTCTTTTTCCTTTATTCAGTCTGCTGTGTTTTGGATCCTATGCTCACTAAAATGCTTGTTCAGCAACTAGAAGAGTACAAAGATGACTTTTTAAAGTCAGAGGAGTCCTTGAGAAACAAGTTCACTGGTGTCGAATGCTATTTATCCTGTTGATTTTATAGCTTGGCTTTTTTTTTTTTTTTCCTATATTTGCTACTTCATATTTTTAAAATGAATTAATGAACTATTCCATGACAGCTCCAAAACCAAATTTATTTATACTTTTTCATATGACAGTAATACTTTAAGGGTTAGTCCTGGACTCCTGAGAAATTATACTTTCCTGCACTAAACAGAGACAGCGTTCTAACAGCAACATTAACAGAAACAGTATGAAAAGATTACATTCAGCCCTAACACTTTCTGTGGTTGAATTTCAGATTACTTGAGGAAAGAACTCATGTGCATCCTATTGTAATAGATGAGCAAATTTTTTGACCTCCCGTGGCATTCATGTTTGACCTATGCTTAAATCTGTGCAGTCAAAAGGAAAGTAAACAGAAATATAAAGTTTTTGTTTCTGAAATATTCTGCCATTCTGAATTAAACCTCAGTTTGGGTCCTAAACAGGTATTTGCAACTGACCTTGACAGTGGGCTGAATGGAGAAACTGAATACTCAATTTTATCTGGTAATGAAAATGCAGCCTTTCTGATTGATTCAGCACGAGGAATTATAGCAACTAATACAGTCCTAGATCATGAAAATGCTTCGTCTCACAGGTTTGTATGAAAAGTTCTTAGAAAATACATTGTTCATTTTGTTTACATTAATTTGATATTGTTGGTTATGTATGTTATAGTTTTGTCTTGATATTTATTACCCATAGAATGTGGGTGTAAGCCAGATAGCCTTGAGAACAACCCTGAAGCTGCCCATTTCTATCACGGACTCTTGTGCACTTCTCAAATTTAGGCCAAGAAATGCAAACTTGTGTAATCAATGGCAACACTTACAGGTGTGAATGTTATTCACTGCACAAATGAGTTTCTGGATTTTAGTTTGAGAACTCTACAACCATTCCCTCTCTGGAACCACTTTTTATAAATATGTGAAGACACAGAGAAAACACTCAAACCAGATACAAGAAATAGGGACATATTCTGTTCTTTAATTAGAACATAGTTCAAATTTTATTCTCCCTAATATGATAACATGCTCCTATAAGCAGTTTCCATCTCTAAACTCTTGTACTAAGTATTTGGGTTTTTTCCTGTTCTCTAAGGAACTGTCAGTAAATGTGATCAAGGAGGCATGACAATTTTTCTTTACAGATCACATCATAATTTGAATTAGAATGCAAATAGACCATGCATTGAAGAGAAAGTATGACTATGCAAATTCAGTAATACACACTTCCGATGTACTGCAGTCTCTACAAAAAAATAAATATCTGTGTGTCAGATATTTTTTTTTTTTGTATGGCTGTGGGATCAGTTAAGTTTTCCTATCTTCTGGGGCCTCAAAATTGTAAACAGAAATCAGAATTTTTATGAATGAGAATAACATTTAGAAAACCCTATCAAAAAGATCCACAGAATATTACATTTAAAAATAAAATAAAAATCAACATAGTTTGTCATTAACATCTTAAGGAAATACTTTGGTTTAAGTCAGTATATACAATGCATCATCTGGAGTTTATTTTTCAGATTTCTTCAGAGCATCAGTTCTGATTTGTAGTCATTTAAATAGAGTAATACATTTTATTTGTAACTAGTACTTTAAAAGAATACCTTTAATAAGTCCTTCAGAGGAAGGATGTTTAATGCTAATGAAGCACTGAACTTGTAAGCATGATGATTGTCATATCTGTCTTTAACTGGCAGCATCATTTAGTTCAGTATTTATGTTGGAATTCTGGTGTTTTAAACTGACAGTTAATGGAATCTGAAGCTTCATATTCTGTCTCTTTATTAGTAGGTTTGTTGTTAGGTGAAAAGTGAATGGCGAAAGAAACTTTCAAAACTGTTTTCCTGCTTAATTTTGAAATGTTACCATTCATCCTTCCAGATTTACCAGGATATGTTTATTTTATCTAAATTGAACATTTTGATCCCCAGAATTTTGAAGTGCCTTATAGGAGTTCTAATGAAAGTGTTGACAGAATCTTAGTTTTAATGCCTTGACTGAGATGTTTTTATGAGAGCTTTTTCCTGAAACCGTAGAAAGTGATTATTTTTAGTAAAATATTTCCATATGTATACCTTACCAATATTAATTCTAGAAAAAGTACACTTTCTATATGGAATTATACATGATCACCAATTGAATTCTAGCCTGCAATTCAAGATATGTGTTATCTTGCCGTCAGAAACCATAAGGATACCCAGAGCAAAACTGTTGTGGTTCAGGAATGGAAGTGCTGCAATCCACAGCTTGATTGTCATGTGAACGTTTAGGAAATAATAACTATTTGAGACTTTAAACTGAAACAGTGATTTAGAAGAAAGAGGGAGAAAAGAAGCATTTAGAATATCTACAGGGAGATCCAGAAAATATGATGTGACATACAGTTACTTAATTGAGATGCCGAGCTCTGACTTGCATATTCCTTTGCATGGATTGATGTAATCTCCTTTATTTTGTCTGTTCCTCTTGGGTGTTGTGGGGTTGTTTTTTTTTTTGTTTGGGTTTGTTTTTTTGGGTTTTTTTTTGTTTGGGTTTTTTTTTTGTTGGTTGGTTTTTGTTTTGTTTTTTGTTTTTTGGGTTTGGTGGTTTTTTTGTTGGTTTTGGTTTGGTTTTGGTTTTGGTTGGTTTTGTTTTGTTTTGTTTTGTTGTTGTTGTTGGGGTTTTTTTTGTTGTTCAATTAAAGAGCACTTGTTAAGTAAGAGTTAACTTCCAGGTATTAAAAATAATCCAGAAGAGAACTGAGAATGATGAAGTATTTTTTGCTTACAGGAAATATTTGCTCTTTATTGTTCAGAAGCTAGTTCACACAGAGAGTAAGCATCCTTTTATCCATATTTATCAGGTCGTTACTTACGATTTTTTTTGCTGCATTGTAGAAATCAAAAGGTTGTTTAACAATCTACTACCCATCCTTATACAGGTATAAAATGGGAGTGTGCAGCAGCCTCTCTTAATTTGACAGTGAGATTTTTGTCCTGCTAAAATCAACAGGAAATTTGCCATTGTCGAATGCTGTTCAAGTTTTCACTTTTTCACTCTACATTATAGTATCAGGGCTATTCATTATCTCTGTAGACATTTTGGCTCAATATTACTGTGGGTGTTTTCATATTACCCAATCTTCACATTCCTGTTGTCTCATTAAAAACAATGAGGAGAGTCAGGTTCCTCCAAAGGACAATTTAGTACTTAAGTTTTAATTCTTGCTCTGAATTACCAACTGGAAAAATGTGTCTCATAGGAAAGATTCTTCCTAGCTTGTTTAACCACCTGCATTTGGTATGAAATTGGGTGAAATGAATACAGATGGATATTTCCTTTTCTTTGTATGATTTTATGTTTTTGTCATCCAGAATATCCTGGACATTTTTCCTGCAAAATAATAGTAATAATAATGATAACAATAATACACAATAAACAAACAAAAACCCCAACACTGCATCCAGTCGACCTTACAGAAAGAAAGATGGAGGTTAGGAGTTGCAATGAGAAGCAGAAAGGTTTAAATTTTTAGTTTATATCTTTTTTTCTCTGCTTGTAACGTTTATGGATAATTTGATTTCTGACCAGTATTGACAATTACTGCTTCCTTTAATTGTAGGCTGGTTGTACAAGCTGCTGATAAAGGAAATCCCAGACTTTCTGCTACAAGTATTGTGAGCATACAAGTATTAGATATTAATGACAATGCTCCAGTTGTCCAACCCCTAGACAAAGTGGAGATCTTAGAAAGTAAGTGTGATGGTACAGCTGAGTTTTTGTTGAGACTGGGATTTGTCAGACAATGGTAGTGCTTTTGGTGATTGGTGTAACTAAGCAACTGTAGCAAAGAAGGATAATGAATCATATTAAAACTGAAATATTAAGTAAATTATGATCTGTTTTTCTTCACAGAGGCATGATTCTTAATCTTTAGACATTGTGTTTAAGGTTGGAACAAAACCCATAGGCAATTCTGAAAGAGGAAGGCAAACTGCAGAAGTACATCTGTAATCTGTTCATTTTGGGCTCCAGTGTCATTCTTCAGATGTCTTCAATTTCTACTCTCTCCAATAAAAATACTTGGTGTTTAAAACCAGTGTTGTTAGAAATGAGACATTTTTAACTTCATTGTGATGAAAGAAATAATTTCTGTAAATTTGAAGGGGTGGTTAAAATGCTCTCTAGCTTGATCAGTTTATCATGGTGTAGGACCCAGGACCTCCTGAATTCTTATCTCATCAGAAATCCGTTACTTTGTGTAACATTGGCTGAGCACTTACAGACCTTGATTGAACCTGCAGCCCAGCATGTAGAAATACAAGCACCATACATGTTGCATTAAGATACACATCAGAAAATGTATGAAGATTCACATGTTGAAGTTCCAGTACCCATCTTAAAAGATAGAAAGGCTATCTTTCTTTTGATATTTTTAAACCTGTCCTAAATTTACCTCCCACTCATAATAACAGGCACAGGAGTCATGGATGCACAGCTGCTGTCAGATACTGGCTAGTTAGCTAAGTTTTTGTATTCTGTGTAAGAGCACTTGCTTTGGGACATTGCACAGCAGTTTTTGAGACTTGATGCCCCTGGCGTGTAAATAGGGAATGGTTTAGTTTCTGTTAACTCCAGACTTTGTTAGATGATCACTAATAGGTTTAGTTTGCAATCCCTGGTGCGATAAACTTCACACATGACAAAAGCTATCTATATCCTGTTTCTCAATCTCTTAGGACTATGTCTTTAGATCTTAAGGTTTTTGTGCCACATCGGTCTGTCTGGAGGTCTCATTTTCCTTTAGTGGCCTTCTCCTTTGTATAAGCTTAAGAGTTGTATTCACTGGTTGTAGACAGACCAGAGGTCTCTGATATCTCAGTTAAGTATTCTTATGGAAGTTTGTGACACTATTCAATAAACTAAAGTCACTTAAAGACTTGTGAAAAAACATGGAATTTCCCATGGCTGGTGAAGAAACAGTTATGGTTACACTGGATCTGGGAAGGTCAAAAGAAAACCTGAATTAAAATTGGGATAAAGCAAATGCATTTGCAGAGATCCACTGCTGTTTCTGTAGCATTTCTGGATGCTGTTCCTATTCTAATACATAAAGTCAAAATACACAAAAAGCTAAAACAGAAATATTACATGTATTTAAGATACAGTATTACACAACATTGTGACATTTTTAGTTGTGACTTATTCTGGAAATTGTTGTTTCAGATGCCCTGCCTGGTTTTATAGTGACTCAGGTGTCAGCAAGTGATGCGGACTCCAGGCCAGCGCTTCAGTTTGGTTTTATTTATGCTAGTCCTGGAATGAAATTTGCCATTGATCAACACACTGGTGTAGTCATAGTGGTGGAACCACTAGATTTTGAAGAAACTGCTGTGTATAATCTGAGAATCATAGTTTCAGATTCTGTACATCAAACAGAAGCAGAACTCACCATCATTGTTTTGGATGTCAATGATAACCCACCAGTGTTTACGCAGGATTTATATCAGGTGGGAATGTAACAAATGTGATGTCTTTCTGTCTGTGATAAGCAGTGTAAATACATATTTATATTTGTCTTAAAAGTGCTTTTGAACACTGAGAAGGAAGGTCTCTGCAAACTACTCTTGAGTATAAACAGAGCAGAACTTTTTTGGGCAACACTAACCACTTCTAGGAATATTGTTAAGAGGACTGAGGAAATTGTTCAGTTTTCATGTTTGTGGTTTCTGACTTCAGAAGAAAAGTGGTGTGAGTGCTACCTGTACTCCATACACTATTCATTTATCACTGAGAGTTATGAGATATAATTCAAACCAATTTGGGGATATAGGAGCCCAGTGTTCAGAACTTCCTTCTGAGAGAATGGTAAAGAAGTTGGTAGATTTATTCTAGCCCCATTACTATGTTATGAATTTCTTTGTTTTCAGTTACACAACCTCACAGAGGTATAGAAAATCCCCATGGTATGGTTATGCAGATATAGTTTGTAATGCATAACCTTGACTTGTAGCAATGGCATTCATTATGCCAATGAGGGATACAAGCTTTCATTTGGCTGACATCCCCTGTTAGACTGAGAAGGGTACAGCCTATGGACTTCTGGACAAATGTTTGAACTGCTAGACTGTTGTAAAGTCCAGTTGTCCAAGAGTGTTTTGAAACCATGGACAACTATTCGCCACTAAAATGATGAAAGAAATTCAAGCATATATAAGATAGAATAAACTACTTCAGTTGGAAGGCAACTACAATGTTCATCTAGTCCGACTACCAGCAATTCAGGGTGACAAAGAGCATGTTAGTAAGGCATTGTGTAATAGTCTCTTAAACATTGACAGGCTTGGGGCATCAGCCATCTCTCAAGGAAGCCTGTTCCAGTGTCCTAGTTCTCTCTGATGCAGCTTTGAACTGTTTCTGTATGTCCTTTCACTGGATTCCAAGGAGGAGAGATCAGCACCTCCCTTTCCACTTCCCATCTCGGGAAGCTGAGAGCAATGAGATTGCCCTTGGCCTTCTTTTCTCCAAACTAGACAAACCCTGAGTCCTTCCCTGCTCCTCAAGGGATGTGCTAGTCCTGTGAGCTAGATCAGCTAGTTATACCATGTTGCACCCTAGGCTGTGGTATGCTGTCTTGGCTGCCAGGGCACAGCATTAACTCATGTTGGGCATGCTGTCAACCAGCACCCCTGCACCCTTAATAAAAAACAGTGAGATGTTTCATGAATGTGCACATTATCCTTGCACAAGTGCCATGCTAATCTTCTCTGTATCATTCTACATTTAGTATATGTGCTACCAATGTGACCAATGAGGCATTTGAGTAGGCTGCTAAAAGGATTTTGCCCTGACTTCATTGGTCTTAAGGTTGTGGGGCTTTGGCACATGCATGTGGGCTCAGCACGTGTGATGGACTTAGGTTAGGAATGGAAGGAGAGACAAAGCCTGGAGCTCCAGGCAAAGTTAGGCTGCAGTAAGGCTTCTACAGGAAAGATAAGGCTGGTACAGGAGTTGCTTTGTTAGGACACTTTTGTGTCAGGCTATGCTGTGCAGATTGAACTGAGACCTGAGAGAGTCTAGAGCATGGGTCATTCAGCCTGGAAAAGGGAAGGCTTAGGAAGGATCTGTCTGTGCCAGTATGTGTGAGCACATTATTCTTGCACAAGAGAGTGAAAAAGACAGAGCCAGACTCTCTTCTGCGGTCTCCAGTGACAGCATGAGAGGCAGTGGGCACAAACTGAAATACAGGAAACTCTGCTTAAACATTAGGAAAAACTTCTTAAAATTCTGATGGTGACTGAGTACTGGGACAATTTGCCCAAAGAAGTTTTTGAGCCTCTGTCCCTGCAGATATTCAAAACTCAGCAGTGCTCACAGGCACCTTGCTCTAGGCAACCCTGCTCTGAGCCAAGGATTTGACCAGATGATCTCTGGAGCTGCTTTGCTAGCCTCAACCATTCTGTGATCCTGTGAACAGAGCTGTTTACTTGACTTGATGCTTTTTTTGTGTGATGGATGTGCTCAGAGCCAAAAATATGAAGCACTACAGAAGGCTTGGATTGAATGATGCCTCATGTTTATAAATCTCAGCCAGATTTAATGGAGAAATAAACCTAAGCTTTTGGTGTAAAGAAATTTCAACTTCTGAGCATTTGCAAGGCACAGCAGTTTAGTTTCTTGGATAACTATGGGACATGCTGTAGGCACCTGTGAAACATTCAGGTACCTGCGTTGTCAGGATTTGTGTAAATTGATGACTTAAACTCATCAGTCTAAACTCTGAACAAGAAATGCATTATTAATGCTCAAATGATTTTTGGACCTTGCCTTAAGTTCTGTCAATCCCCATATATGTCTGATTTTAGAGAACAGTTTGCGCAAGTACTTGCTTGTGCAGGTGCTAGGAATTTTTTTTGGCTGTTGGTGCAGACATTACAAGCAAGGTTCTTAACTGATGTGACACAGTGTAGCTCTGTTGGCTAGCATAAATAGCTGAGCTTCTGTCTTCACAATTGTGATGTTTTGACATGTTGCTTGGACAGTGAGATCCACTGCTTCTTCCTGGTCAATGGTATGTATAAATTCCCTACTTGTCATCCTATAATGTTTATGCTTTTATTGTCCTTTCAAGTGTTTTCATGTTTATACTTCTCTTTTATGTGGTTCCATATATATGGTTATTATATACATGTAATCTGTACAGTTATTTGATCTAACACTTGAAGTTATGATAAAGCTTGCTGCTACATCATGCTGTTAATCTGAAATTGCATTTGTAAGGTGGAAGCAAACTTTGGTCATGTAAGTACTGTATCTGGACTTCAAATAATGGCAGCTCTTAAGAAGGGAAACAACTTTAATCTTACTTTCCTAGATTGCATGAAGAAAAAAAAGGAGGAGTAATCCAGTAATGATTAAGTGTACTGGTTCTGGAATTTTTGGGGTACTTCTGTTGGTTTTATTCATAGTCAGTCTTATACTCCAAAGGGGGACTGAAAACTCTATTCAAGTAGAAAAATCGAAGTGTTTCTGAAAGCAGGGAGAAAAGTCCATTGTAGGTATTCCTCCCACTCCTGAATAAAGAGATTCGGTAAATCTCTGAACTCATTGTAGTAATGAAGCAAAACTAGATTGATATTGCTACTCTTTAAAGTTTACTGTACATTTTTGCTATACAGTATGTGGTTTCAATATCTCACCTCTTTTTACAGTTTTATTCCAGAAGAAAATGAGTAGGTGAAACTTTCCAAAACTGATAACTTTCAATAAGGTCATTTGAAGGCAAATGTATTTTTTATGTTAAAAATCTTTTATTGAGTTCAGTCAAAACTGGAATTCTGCTTTACATGTCAGGTAAGCTTGCCAGAGCTCATTTCTATGGATGCCACTGTTCTGACAGTCTCTGCTGTGGATAGGGATTCGGAGCATAATGGAATGATTTCCTACAAAATCCTCTCTTCCTCTGAGGGATTTTCCATTGATCACAAGAATGGTGAGTCTGTAAGCATGGTTTATTATTTCAACTTTTTCAGTGTGAATTGAAGAGTTCTACTGCATTTCCTCACCTATTGCTGGTGATCACTTGAGTTCTGGAATTATTTGATTGCCTAAGTTCACCATATGTTTTGGCTAAATCTAGCATTATCCATTGCTTAGAAAGTTGTCACATCAAAGGCTGACATTGTCAGTTTGTCCCCGAACCATGCATCAGGCAGCTAGCTATGGCATCCCTAGATGCTATTCTTCTGTTCTTATCACTCACTTCTTGTCCCCAGAGGTTTACACATGTAAGTTGAATGTTTGAATGCAATGTTCATTAAGTGATGGGAACTCCAAACACTGAATATACAGTTGTGTCACCCAGTTACACCTGTTTTCTTTTTATCCGTTGATTACTTTGTGTTCACCAAACAGTCTTTGTTTGACTAGTGGCTTTTTTCAGCTATGATCAGAAAACTGTCACGTATTATGACCCCATCTTTCTTTTCAGTAGTATTGAAATTTAAGTGTTGAAAGACCACACAATAAGGTCCACCAGAGCCTTCTCTTTGACGGACCGAACAAACCCAACACTCTCAGCCAGTCTTCACAGTAGCCCTCTGATCATCTTTGTCATCTTCCTCTGGACTTTCTTCAAGATGCACCCCAACCCAGGAACCAGACCTTGTGCTTGCCCTTGTTGAACCTTGTGAAGTTCACATGGGCCCATTTCTTGAGTGCTTGTCTAGGTCCCTCTGGACAATGTCTCATTCCTCTGGTGTGTCAGATGTACCACTGAGCTTGATGTCATTCACCGTCCTGCTGAGGGTGCCTCAGTGCCACTGTCTATGTCACTGATATTATTAAACAGTACTGGTCCAAGTACAGACCCTGAGGCTTACCACTCTTCACTGATCTCCACCCAGACATTGAGCTGTTGACCCCACTACTCTTTGGATGCAGGAAAATTAATCTAGGGTGTACAGCCATTATAGCAGAGCAATTTTCAAATATGATTAGATTTGTCTTTTGAAATAATTTACTTGTCTTAGTGTGTGAAGTGTGGACTTTTGTTAATTCTGTTTTATTTTCAGGTTCAGTGTTCACTACGGGACCAGTGACACAACTGGAAAACATTTCCTGTATTCGACTCCTGATAGAAGCCACAGATGGTGGCAGTCCCGCCTTGAGTGCAGTTACCTCTGTAGAAGTGCACATAGAAGATGTGAATAACTATGCCCCTCAGTTCACAAGGGTTCTGTACAATGTTAGTGTGAGCGAGGATGCCTCAGTTGGAGAAAGTATCCTCACATTTTCAGCCATTGACTATGACTGGACATATGAAAACACCTATATTGAATACTCCATTATTGATGGCAACACTGCAAATTTCTTCTCTGTGGAAACAAGCGTGATGGAGTCAGAAACATCCTACAAACTTGTTGCCAATCTTGTTTTGAGCAATATTCTTGACAGGGAAATGGCAGCTTCTCACAGTTTGGTCCTCCTTGCCTCTAATCGTGGAATGCCTTCCTTAAATTCAACTGCTACTGTGCTAGTGACTGTATTGGATGTTAATGATAATCCTCCAGTATTTAGCAGCCCAGAGTACCACATTCACATCAAAGAAAGCATCCCTCTAGGTAGCCATGTCACTGAAGTTACAGCAAGTGATCGCGATGCAGGCACTAACGCAGAGATCACTTATGCCATCATCTCTGGAAATGACAGGGGACATTTTCACTTGGATGGGAAAACGGGATCAGTGGATTTAATGAAAATAGTGGATTATGAGGATACCATGGCATTCACTTTGGTCATCCAAGCTACAGATGGAGGAGGTGATGTAAAAAATGCGGCTTTTTCTGTTCTTCTTGTTAGCATCCTGGATGACAATGATTATGCCCCGCTGTTCCTGTTTCCCAGCCTGAGCTGCACTGTCAGTGAAAATCTGCCTACCTTTTCTTTTGTGTGTGCTGTTAATGCGCTGGATCTTGATAAAGGCTCCTATGGACATCTTACCTACTCCATCCAGTCTTCATGTTTGGCTCGTCGTGAAACTCCTAGAGACCATGACATGTTCTTCATTGATCCTTTGATGGGAGATATTCTTACAAAGCAAATGTTTGACTATGAAAGTCAGAGCAGCTACTGTCTCATCATCCAAGCAAAAGACAAAGGTGATTTGCTGGCTACTGTTACAGTCCAAATAGATATTGAGGGGACAGATGAATTTGACCCAGTCTTTACACAAGATCAGTATTTCTTCAATCTTCCTGAGAGGAATGAAGCAGGCCAGTTGCTTGGAAGAGTGACAGCATCAGACAGCGATAGTGGACTGGATGGAGTTGTTCATTACTCCCTGCTAAAAATGTCTCCATTCTTTTCTGTGAATCAAACCAGTGGTAATATTTATTTGACTCAGAGTGTCCACAGAAAGAAAAACAGCAGCAAAAGGAACGATGACACCCTGACATTGTGGGTAAGGGCTCATAGCCCAAAAATTGAGTCAAAGTTCACAGTATGCACTGTTCTGGTGAATATCTCTGGTTCTCCTGAGTGTTATCCCATAGTGTCATCATACAGACTGACCTTCAGCATTTCGATCTCCTTGGTAGTGTTCCTGCTGCTTGTGGTCAGTCTTACTGTGCTTTTTCTGAAATGTAAGCAGAAAGGCCTGATGAACTCGTGTGTGAAAAAAGAAGCTGTAGCCTCCTCAGCTGCTGGTATGAATTCAGGCAGTGAAGATAAGGACTACCATAAAATCCAGAGTACTGAGAGGAGTATGCTTCCCATGGGTGCTATATCAGAATGGTTGAACCTAGCAGGAATTGGAGAAGGGAAGGATGATGATGTCCCCTGCAGGCATTCAGACTCCAGTGGCCATGGTTCTGCTGAAGGAGAAACTGCAGAGGATGAGGAAATCAAAAGGATCAATGAGCATCCTTGCAGAAAGAGTACTGGCTCGGTGCTTAGTGAGTGTGGCTCACGGGTGCCGGATTCGGGGATCCCAAGAGAGTCTGATCAGCTTTCCTGTGAGTCTGGTGAAATGGATGACATGGCTACCACACAAAGCATGGAGAGTGTGCAGGCCATTAAAGGAGAAGACACCTGTGAGACAGCCTATGTGTATAAAATGTTGTCTGAAACACTTAAGAAAATGGGAAGGAAAGAGAAAGGCATAATGACAGACCTCACAAGAGAGTATGTCTTGATGTCAGAGAGGCAGAACTCTGGGTATGATTCACTTGCCACTCTTAGCACCTCTGGTGAGGATTTTGGAGGGGGTTATAACTGGGAACCCAGCTTTCAACCGTTTGCCTCGGTGTTTAATGATATTGCAAAACTGAAAGATGAAAATGTACACATGCATAGCTTCCCTAAGGAGAAGAAATCTTCTGTTTTCCCTCCTCCCTTGATAACATCGGTAGCTCAGCCTGGTGTAAGGACAGTGCCACCACGAATGCCAAATAAAATAGCAGGACAAACAATTAAAAAATGTCCTCGTTCTCCCCTTATCCACAGTCCTGA
This sequence comes from Eubucco bourcierii, assembly GCA_013396675.1. Taxonomy (NCBI): domain Eukaryota; kingdom Metazoa; phylum Chordata; class Aves; order Piciformes; family Ramphastidae; genus Eubucco; species Eubucco bourcierii. The sequence continues at coordinate 21,556 of VWZE01018315.1, forward strand.
ATACCTTTCGCCAACCATGACCCCCAGTTTTTCTCCCTCTCTCTCATTACTTACCATGCAGATGCCTCCTGCTCCTCCAGTAATGTCTGACAGGAAAATTATAGGAACATGTCATTCTGATCCAAGCCATGAACTTGCAACAGAGGAAGAAATTAAGGTCTAGGTTATTAACTGACAGTTTATGGTTTAAAAAAAAAAAAAAAAAGCTTAAAATGTATTTTGTTATTGTTTTAACAAGAAGAATATGTCTGTCAGAACTATCACACCAGTATCCTTTCTATTTTTCATGAACTGAAGAAGTTGAAATATAAAAATAGCCACAAAGTTGGTAGCTATCCATCTTGTTCTTCCCAGAACATGAGGCCATGAGGCTTCTCTTTCAGCTTCCAACTGTGGTTTCCTATGTAAATTACACAGCAAAGTGCCTAATAACCAACTTAACAAATTTTACTGGTTTTCTCATAAAATATGTCAATAACAACAACAACAACAAAGCTATTAAGTTTTTGCGGTGGAAAAGCTTTATTAGCATGCTGGTAGATTCTGACTGCTGCTGCAATGGTATTAGAAGAGGGTACCAGAGGGATATGCATGCACAGCCGGATTTGGGATGAGTACACAATAAAGCAAGGATTCCTGTGAAACTATTCCTCAAGTGTTTGCTTAGCCCTCCCGCATCTCAACCTCTGGGTCCCTAAAACCTATTTGGCCTGGTGGAGTTTCACCATCTGCCATGGCTCCGCAGTGTGCTTTATTACCTGTCTTGGTGCTGTGGAATCCCACTTAACAGTTTCTGTGTACCTTTTGTTTAACTCTGGTGTAAAGTCAGAGAGTTGTGATTATCTGAGTAGTAACAGATCACCCTTGGAAAACAGAATAAGCAGTAATAAAGGTAAAAGTAACTAATTTTTCTATTGCTAGACCTATTGTCTTCCTGTTCTATTGAAGAAGCTGTCCTGGTCCCCAAGCACCTGTATGAACAGGCAGTGTTACAGTTCTGAAAGGCTTGTGTGCCTTTATTCTGGTCTTTAGTCCTGTGGTGGGCATATCTCTACAAGACTGGATGATCTGGCCTTGTTTATTGGATGTATCATACATAAGGCGTTTTGTGTACGTGTGTATATCCAGACACACACACATGCTTATATTGCTGTGTGTGCGCTTGTATATTGTATCAGATCAATAAAATACACAGAAAATACATCTAGAGTAACTCTGGTTTCTCTTCAGTGTACATTTAAAAGTATTTCACACTATATGTATTAAAACTGGTCTGTAGGAAAGGGTGTCATTGGTGCCCAGAAATCTGTTACAAGTTGAGTGCGTACAGAAGTGTGTATTGTGCAGGTCATAACAGATGGAGGAAGAGCATGCAGTGTGGTTAGACTGAAATAGTCTCATGAGATTAGCATTGTGCATGCAGCGGCTTTTGTCACTTCCTTGGTCATACCTGCAAAGATCTGCAGCCTGTGGGCTTATATTTGATCTTCGTATATGATCCTGTTTCTAAGGCCACACCTGCATCCATGCTATCATCCCACAGGATCCATTTCTTACTAGAAGAAAGAAATTGTGGTGGTAGAGCAGGTTGAGAGAAGAGTGAGGAAGCTGGTGAAAGTTCTGGAGAACAAGCCTTGCAAGGAGCAACTGAGGGAACTGGAGATGTTCATCTGGAGAACAGGCTGAGGGGACACCTCTCTCTGCCTGAAAGGAGGTTGTAGTGAGGTGGGTGTCTGTCTGGTCTCCCAAGTAGCAAGTGATAGGATAAGAGGAAATGGCCTCAAGACGTTCAAGGGGTGATTTAGATCAGATATTAGAAGAAGCTTCTTTGTTGGAATGTGCTCCCTAGGGAGGTGGTTGAATCCGCATCCCTGGAGACATGGAAATGTGGTGCTAAGGGACATGGTTCAGCACCAGGCTTTGTTGAGTTAGGTAATGGTTGGACTTGATCTTAAAGGTCTTTTCTAATTGAAATAATTCTGTGATTCTATGCTGCTATGCAAGAGTGCTTCTTTTAAAGCTACCGTTTGTTCTTTCTACTGCTGTGGATTTGAAATGAGATGTAGCTTCGGAATTCATTGGGATAGAAAAATGTTACTAATATAGGAGACAGGATGATGTTTTATAGTCATAAAAACCTGTGCCAGGAAGAGAAAAACAAAGAAGATGAGTCATTCCCAGCTCATATCTGAATATGGAGTATCAGTTTAAGGCCATTATTTCAGAATTCATACAATTTTCCACCTGTTAAACAGGCTGTCAACAGCATAATGCTGACTTTTTTTAATGTCTTAACTCGTCGTTTCTGTAGAAGGAGAGGTGTTCTTTGTGGTGTCCAGTTCTGTGCAGTTAGTTTCAGGAGGCACACATGTCTCAGGACTACCTTTTTTGTATAGTCAACAACTTAGCTAATGTGATTTTGGTTTGAGTGGTCAAGTGGCAGCTGTTGCTTTGAGGAGCAGTGAATACATACTATGCTGATAGGGAGTCACTTTTCCAGTAGGCTGTCAATGGAAGAATAAATGCTTTACACAGCAAAGCTGATCTTTCACATTGATGGATATGAAGTGGTAGCTAGGGCCTCATTTTATGCATTGAGTCTAGGCTCATGGATATATCTATCTTCATTATATCACTGTTGCAAATGGAATGTTATTAGCATAAGAAATCATTAGAAAACAGTCATATTTAGCACGAGATCTGAACCTCACCGTGCTGATGTGTGCACACATCCTATAGTTCTACTTAAAGTTTCTGAAAGGCTTGTTCCTGTTTGTGCTCTTTCTTCTTCTTGAGTGCAGGTTGGTTTTGATGCCTCTCAGAAAAGTTAAATATGTTTTATATTGTATTTATCAAGTACATGATATAGCCAGTGCATACTTTATGCTCTTTTTGAGTGTTACAGGAATCCTTTCCTTGTCTCTCACCTATTTGCTCACTCTGTATCAAAGGGGAAGTTAACACTTGGCTTCATACATTGCTGTTTTCATGTGTAGTGAGGCTTGAAAATCTGACCATTGACACAAGTGTCCACAATAAATCATGCCTAATTCTTTTAACTTCACTGTTTTCTTTTTCCCTAAGTAGACAGTATAACTTCTGTAACTTATCAGCAGTTTAAGATTAACTTGCCTCAAAGAGACTGTGTTACTTTGCAGTTCCACACACCAGTTTTAGCACTTTGGAGAAGGTACAGAACTTGTTAGTGGAAAATCATATTAAGCTCAAAATGCATAAGCTATAAAATAAAAGACAGTTGTCTCTTCTGGAATTTTGGCTGCCTGCCTTCTGGATTTGCTTGTTGGCAGCCTTGAAAACACTGGTGTAAATCACTACCAAATGGATATCAAAATTCCATCTACCAGTAGTAATCATAAAATTGACGTTCAAACAGATTCCTGTGCAGAGAGGAAAGGCCTTCATATTTTTAGTGAATATGTAATTTACAGATTATAAAAGTATATATACACCTATTTTCTAAAATCATACTAAACCCACCAGTTACCTACACAAGTCTGTATTCAGTTTGTTTTATCTTCAGCTGAAGACAGGAATTATTCCTAAAGTGGTTTTGGATATAAATAGTTCAAATGAAAGTGAACCCTTGTTGCTAAGTCTCTTGCACTGATGATTCCTACTACACTTTATATTTGATTGCTGTCAGTTCTCTGTGCTATACAGTCACTTATTTTCTTTAACTGACTTGTAGTTTCCTGAAGAACTATGTTTAACTCTTGTGTTTGTGAGACCTCTAAGGCAAAAAATGTGACCTTGGAAAAAATTGTTACTAGAACAACAGCTAATACCAGACTCTGTGGGCATGGCTTTATACTTCTGCAACTCAAAGGCCAGTTGGAAATCCTGTTGGCCATTCTAGGTGTGCGGGGCCAGTGGGATTACACCTCTTCCCGGTGTATGCTGTCTACATTGTTCCTTGAAAACCATCCCCCTGGGAGTAAAGGATACAGGGGAATCCTTGCAGGGGGAGAAGTGGCTGTCATTCCCTAAAATCCTATAAAAACACTAACTGGAGTAGGAGGCAGTTGTGAATTTGTAATTGAATATACTATGGTAGGAGGTTTATCTGTAGAATCTGGCTTGCCTTGCAAGAGAAATGGCTTTGCAGCTTTTGCTCTAAGTGTCTGGCATAAGAGGATCAACTCACCATGGCAGTATGTAGATGATCTGGTTAGAATAACTAAGGTGTTGCAAAATCAAGCTGAGTGTACTTCTGGGTGCTGCATAGCTGCTAGGTCTGCCGGCCGTTCGCTAGCATGTGTAAAGCTGCAGTCTGGCAACTGAATTCTCTGGAGGTCTTTGAAAATTCCACCATAAATACCACATTTTTTAAATGCTGGAAAAAACATGGATGCCTAAGCAAAAGGGGGAAAAAAAGACCTTACAGAAAGGAAAACTGAGGATCTAAAACTTTCTGGTTTAGGCTTGCACTTTACATTGCTGTTAGGGCTATTTCTCATAAAAAGACAGATGCTTTTCTTCTAAAATGTATTAAGTATAGCAGAGCATCTGTAAGGAATACAGAGAGGCATCAAAGTACACTAGAGCTGCAGAACAACTCTTTCTTGACACATAGACATTACTTGAACAATGCAGATGAAACAAAATCCTTTGGCTGATGATAGTCACAAAAATAACAATTGTTGCCCTGTTACTGTGTAAATATTTGACTGAACCAAATAAGTCCTGTCCCTGTTGAATCATTTGATGCCAAATCACAGGCCCAAAAATGCAGATATTGTGGTGAAGAACTGAGCTGATACACCATGGTATTCAAAATGTCAGCTGAAAATCTCATTACAGTTAGCTCAAATTTCTTCAATATTATGTTCAAACCAAAGGATTGTCATACTACAAACTACACTCAAAACTGATGTCCACATCACATTATCCACTTGAAAGTAATGTTACAGTTAATGCATCTTTTTGTAACTTAGGCTATTAACACAATCCTGGACTTTTCCTTACTTTCCCTAAAGCTGCATATTAGCTGCCTTAGAAAACAGAAGTTGAGCTGTCAGTTTTGAAAAGTCTAACCTAGAGGCATACTTTGCTGTAACTTGTACCTACAGCATTTAGTTGAAAATTTTCAAATGAGAAATACAGAAGTTTCTAAAATGCTCTTGCTGATACTATAACCAAAAGAAATGAGTAGCAAGGCAAGCTTGCTTGAATTGACCTCAGAAACTTCTGCTTCAAGACCTGTCTGTCTGGATGTAAACTCACTTATAGCATCTCCCCTTTAACAAACCATAGTTTCAGAAGGTTTGAAAATACTGGGTTCTGATCCAAGACTGATTTCTGTGGGACTTGAATGAAAATGCACCTGATAGAAATGGACAACATGTGTGCCTCCCTGGTAACAAGAGTTCTTGGCAGCAGAGAACTGGCTCCCCAGCATGCGGGGCTATAAACCAGCAGGAAGGACCATTTAAAAGAAGGGAAATCAAGAGTCTGGAAAAGAGACTAGAACCAGCATGAGGCAGGGGTGGACAGATTTGGGGGTTCCTTTATGCTTCACTGATGCAAACCTTGCTTTATATGCTTATTTTAGAGTGACTTTTGGGGAAGTCTTAGAAGGTCTGTAAGAGAAAAGTTTCTCCATTCTACTTCTATGCCAATTACAGTCTCATGCCCAATTTATTACTGTGTTTACTGAATGCCTTCAGACAAGAATTCCTCTGCTTGTCTTTCTCTTGTGAGCCCTTCACCTGGAATGGGCTACCCAGGGAGGTGGTGGAGTCACTGTCCCTGGTGGTGTTCAAGGCGGGTTTGGACGTGGCACTTGGTGCCATGCTCTAGTCTTAAGGTCTGTGCTAATGGATTGGACTTGATCTTTGAGGTCTCTTCCAACCTTGGTTGATACTGTGATACCTGAGATCAAGTGCTGGGTAGAATTAGTCTTCAAAATGATCCCTAACAGCTGTTAACATTAAGGTGTCTAGGAAAGATTTGGGGTTTGTTGAGTGGTTGTTGGAGTTTTTAGGTTTGGTCAGGGGTGTGGGGGAAGGGATGTGTACTTTTTTGAGATACATATTATACTTTTTCAAATTTAAGCTGAACTCCAGAGTCATACAGCTGTTACACTTTGAATTTTGGCTTCTGTCACAGTAATGCAGCATCTTGTAGCATTGGTTGATGATGCATTTGCTAGGTAGAGACCGATGAGTTTTAGCAGCTTGCTCTCTTCTCTAGCAGCAGAACTGCAGAAAATTACCCGTAACTTTGTTGCCAAATACCATACACTGTGCTCTATCAATGATACATTCGAACTCAACCAATTTACCTCTAGAATTTTCAGTACCTAGCTAAAGTGTTCCAGTGTTCACCATTTTCATCCCTTCCAAGTTTCTCCTAACTTCTAATAATTAAAAATTGGGGGTTAAGGTGTGAAGCCAAGATGTGAATGTTCTGTATTAATGTGGTATGTTCCATCCTTATAATTAGATATAAATGAGGGTTTAGTAACACATGCCTGTCTTACCAACAGTTTCTAGATGGGTTTTAATGAGGTATTTTGTGACTTAAATTGAGTTAAGTAGTGATGTTTATACCATAGAAACAAAAAGCAACACGGAAATTGAATTACTTCAAGTAGTGTAAAGATGAAACGGTGGAGCACGGAGGACATCTCAATGATTGAATTTTAAAGCGTGACACCGAGTAAAAGGCACATCCAGTTCATCTGCCTGCTTGAGACATGAACTGCATAGGAAGATCCTGTGACAGTTCAGACTGCTTGGTAGTGCTTTGGTGAGTATAGAGCTGTCAGTTTGTTGTCACAGCTTCTTTGGTTTGTAGCAATTACAGTGCTTACTTGTATGAACAGAAGCATCTGGTGTTGTATCCCATGGCAGAATCAGTGGCTTTGTGGCAGCAGTAGGAACCAGTAGAATACCATCTGACCCATCACCTGCTGAGCTGTTTAATGTACAAAACACCTGAACCTGCCTCAAATAATAGTAAAAGGGCATTCCTCCTACAGGAGAATCACTATGAACGAGCAGAATCATAGAATGGTAAGGTTGGAAGGGACCTCAAGGATCATCTAGTTCCAACCCCCTCCCATAGGCAGGGACACCTCCCACTAATACAGGTTACTCAAGGCCTCGTCCAACCTGCCCTTGAACACCTCCAGGGAGGGAGCAGCCACAACCTCCCTGGGCAACCTCTTC
>VWZE01018315.1:29290-50427 GCA_013396675.1 Eubucco bourcierii
TTTCTGTAAATATTGTGTATATAGTGTAAATATCTGCTGTACATTGTGCTGAGCTGTAAATAGAGCTTCATCATTTAACTTCCATCCAACTGAGTACTAGTCTGGGTCATTTTACAAAGTGTGGGGGGGTGGGGGAACTCCCAAACCTTCACAGGGCTCCACAACTGCACACAGTACTCCAGGAGGGGTCTGAGGAGAGCAGAGTAAAGTGGCAGAATCCCCTCCCTTGCCCTGCTGGCCACGATTCTCTTGTTCCACCCCAGACACCCAGGTCCTTTTCCTCAGGGCTACTCTCCAACCATTCACCACCCAGCCTGGATTTGTGCTTGGGATTATGCCTACCCAGGTGCAGGACCCTACACTTGGCCTTGTTGAATCCAATGACTGCTGCTTGCGTGCCTCTGAAATGTGTGTACACTTGTTTACTGTGTATCTAAGCAGAGATGTTGTATCAGCAATACACAAAAATTTGGGACCAAAAAGTTAATAATGACTAAACTGCAATTGAAAGGAAGAGAGCAAAGAAATAACAGACATGGAGCAGATCTGTTAGGACTTTCTGTTATGGCTGAGGACCTGCAAGCTCAGCTGGTCCAGAAGACAGCATTGTGCTGCCTGCCAGGGACAGAATGATATACTGAAGATACGACACTGAAATACCTTCTGAGGAATAAAAAAAAAAAAAAGAAAAAGAAAAAATGCTTCCTTTGTTCACTTGTGGTCTCACTACAAAAGAAACTATCTACTGGAGTCTGCCAAGGATAGTGATGAGAGGCTGACACTTCAAGACCTTGAAGCTGGATAATCTTCTGCAGAATTCTGACAGTCTCTCAAGAAGGAGAAAAGGATAGGGAAAGACAGCACAAAGAAAGTCAGGGAGGACACATGTAATTTCTCAAGCCTGTTTCTATTACATGAAAGAAAAATCATGAGTGGGGAGAGGATAAGGGAGGAAGAAGTCACAGAAACAATGAGAATGGACAAGAGAGTTGAAGGTTTACAAAACTAAATGGAGCCCTGGTCAAATTCATGTAGCTTTGAAGCTTGCACTGCTTCAAAGAATGTTGCCGCCAAGAACAGTGATCAGGTAGATGATGCAGTGGGTAATGAAAGGTCAGGTATGACATCGAATGAGATTGAACAGGCACAACTGAAGTTCATGTGCATTTCTCAAAAAAAATTCTTTGTGTTGTGGTGAAATTTCCACTGCTCATGCAAGTGTAACAGTTTTGATTAGAACACAAGTGTCAGACAAATGTGTGCAGCCCAGGAGAGCAGAACTGAAGGCAAAAGGTGATGTGGTATCACCATGTATTACTAATGTGGTAGGCTGTAATGAAATGGGGAGGGATGGGGGAAAATACAGCTGGTTTGGATTACTGTCACTTTGGAAGGAGGTAATCAAAAAAACTCCTTTTTATTGGTTACAAAACCTGCTGTATTCTCTAAGGCTGGTTTAGACACGGCTATTTATGTCCACATCAGATTTCCTGTAATTGTACTGCTAGGATGTTTCTCTGTAATAATATATATTTGGCTGGTGGGCAGATAGTACTAGGCATGCTAAGACCATATAGAGCCCACATGTTTATTCACACAGTTAATAAGAAATGGCATTCTATATTTATTTTGATAAGTGACTAAGATGCCGTAAAAGACAAGGCTGTAGAAAGCAAGCTTGTATCTGTAACCAAAAGTTATTCTTCTTTAAATTTTTTTAAACCACCACAACACCCAAAACCTCTTCAGGTGGAGAAATTGATAACTAAGAATTATGTCACCCAACCATATCTAACCGGCAATAAGAACCAGGTTAGGTCTGAACAGGCTGATTTGAATATCTGAAGCTAATATAGCCACATGCTTTGCTCCAGCTGATAAATTCAAATTATTTTAGGTCAAGTGGAACATCACACAGGCATAGTTACGCTTACCCAAGACAGCTTTGATCATAATTCCTTTGTGTCTTGTAAGCTAAATTCTGGGATTACTGACTCCAAAGAGTAAGGTTTTATAAATATAGAAGTGATGACATTGGGATCCAGTAGACTGAATGTCAAGGGAGGTTAGAATTGTATTGTTGAAGATGTGAACATTAGCAGAAACTGTCTGAATAGGAAAGACTATGAAGTGCAACTCAGACTGAAGCATTTGTGGCCAGCTCTTACTTGATTCTGGCTGTTAAATCAGCTGTTTTCATCCTCATATGTGTTCTCTGACCTTAGTAAGAGATTCCTTCAGTTAATAATGAACTGAGTAATGGTCACGGTCCCTAAATAATGTTGGAAGTTCTTTATGTTTCTTCAGTAGTACAAGCTGAAAAGATGTATCAAACACTTTGAGTTAATGGTGCTTCACACAGTTGTATTTGGAGAAAGAAATTACCTTGATTTGCACAGAGAAAGCAAATAATATTGTCTGGAAAAGTTCCATAAAACACAAATGCAAGTACAGGGCAGAATGCACTGAGATGATGATGTCTAGGCTTGTTAGTATTGGTGTGGACTTCAGTGCTGTTAAAGGCACCACAACTTAGAGAGCTCTGTGCAGTCCGTGAGGCTATTTGAAACTGCCATGTCGCAATGTGAATTTTGGATTAATGGAGTTGTTTCAAAATTTGCCCAGGAATTCAAATATTTTAAAATAATTTGATTGAATTTTCTTCAAGGTATTTCAAAATGTAATAAAGATGATAATATTTGAAGAGTAATTAATGAAAATTCAGAGACAGAGACGTTTAAGCTTCCATTTTCACAAGTCTACCTCTTTTTCCTCTTCTGTTTCCTAGTCTTGCATTACTGAATCGCCTCTACTCCATTTTAGAGATGTGAAAGTAATAAAGATGTGTATATGTGATGTATGTACAGATTGTAATAACATTTTGTGCTGGTTTGAGGCTAATTGGAAAATTTTAATAGAGAAAATTACACTAAAGGGTGTAAAAGGAAAACATGGTGATGTCTACTTCAATCATAGGCTTGCTGAGATGGTTAAGCAAAGAACTCAAAACATTAGATAACACAGTCTATGGGGGCACAGCATCTCCGGCAGTCTAGCAGCTTCTGGCTTCTATCTGCCGATTATCTCACTAACCACTTTTCTTCTAACCCCCCTGGCTGATCCTCCTAATTCACTTTGTGTGCAAGGGAAACCTTGGGGTAAGGTACAGGGGTGGGGAGAAGGTGGAAGGGTGGTTGGGAGCCCTTCTTGGTGTCTCTGACTTCTTGGAGGGGAGTTGTGTTTCTGTATTACCTTTAACTTGTATATTTCTGTAAATATTCCTGTATATAGTGTATATATCTGCTTGTACATTGTGCTGAGCTGTAAATAGAGCTTCAGTCCTTAACTTCCAGCCAACTGAGTTCTAGTCTGGGTCATTTTACAAAGATGGGGGATGGGGAACTCCCAAACCATCACACATTTTCAGAATGGGGTCTGAAAAAGTTTTGAGCAGTTCTTGGAAAGATGCACTTTTTCTGACTGAGGATCCTGTGAGTGAATTATGTAGGTCACCTCCATGAAGCAACAATAAGGCCTTCAGAGTATTTCACACCACAGTGTGCTTGCTCTATGGATGCCTGATGTTTTGCAGCATCTTATTCATAAAATATTTCAGTAAGTTTTAAAGTTTTATTGTTTCTATTTCTGTCTTTGCCTGTAAAACCAAGCTCCATTAATGCTACAATCCCAACTGTAAGGGATTCTGGGAAAGGAACTATAAATAATGCAGTTAGAAACATTTTTAAATGATTTGAAGAACTTTTGGCACACTTCTTAGCAGGGAATATCTCATGATCAGCCAGAGATATTTTTAACTATAGTCAGTTAGGTAGGAAGAGCTTCCTGGCTTTTTAATGGAATTAAATCTCGTTTGCAGCCTAGCAGGGTCATTAAGCTTATCAATAGTTTTTCCATGGAGCAGTCTGATTTCAAGAGGAAGATTCATAGTTTAATTTAGGGTAGAGGAGTTTATCTGAGGAAAGTGGCATCCTACTCACAGGCTTTATCATCTGAGACCCCTGTGTAAATGAAACTACCACAGCTGAAGCCTGAATTCATGGATGCAGAAAGTCTGCAAAATGTCCTACGTGGCTTAAGGGCTGAATCAGTTGCCAGACATTAGGTGTTAGAGCCTAGAATCTGCATAGTTTTCTGTGGAAATTTTGGAGGAAACACCCCAAATAATAGTATATCCTGCCCAGGAACTTGTCCAGAAAGGTTTGCTGTTGTTTTAAATGACTGTTGATAGTTTAATTAACAATTTTTTTTTCTTATCGATATTCCTCCTGGTCAGAGTGCTGTGATACAAACACAATGCAAACAGTTCCCTTCCTCAAATGGCTTCCAAGCCAGAGGCTCATTTCTATGAAAGGATACAGGACAGAGAAATGCCAGTCCCACTTTTTTTTTTTTTTTTTTTCTTTAATATATTTTCTGCTTCTTGGCATCATCCCCAAGGTTTCTTTCTTTTCAATATCTCTAAGTATAAAACTACAACTTAACCATCTGGGAATAATACAGCTGAATGCAGTTCTCCTCCAGGGCTTCAGTGGGTTCTCTTAGATAGATGGAAGAGTGCTCACAAGATGCTTCCCTCCACAATAAATGTATCACTTCATGATTTTCACTAAACCCTACTCAGAACCCAAATTTATGAGTCAGAAACAACTTTAATGAAGACACTAGATCTAGAGAAATGAGAAGAAAAGAAGTAGCCTTTCTGTGGGAGCAGAAATGGCCAGTGATTGAGATGCCTTTTCAAGCATGTGCTTAAATCCTCTGCCATTTCACATTCAGATATAGAAGAGGTAGCTCGATGTAGCTTCAAGAATTTCAAGAATTCCCTTCTGGCTCTCACTAAAGGAAAAATAAATCTTCAGTTTCCTCTATTTCCTTCTCTTTATTTGAGACATTTTAAATTATTTTCTCACTTTTTCATCTTCTGTTTCCTCAATTTTGATGTATTTGAACGCTGTGAAAGCATCTTCAGTATTTAAACAACTCTAAGGACTGCAGAACCAGATTCTTTTCTTTGTTACATTCCCACAAATGTTAAACAGTTCCTGTCATTTGCACAAGGTAAAGGCAAACCAGATTCCAGTTCAAGGAATAACTGCTTGACAGTGGCTGCTGAAGAACAAACCTGGTGATCTTGAAGAGGAAAGCTGGAGCCTGGACAAACAGATAAAAAAGGAAGTGAACTGAATGCTCTCTCAAATACTGTGGCTGTCAGATGTCTTGGCACAAGTGTCAGGTTTCTTTTTTTTGGTGAGGTCCCTGAATTGCAGCTCAAAAGTTTTAAGCCAGGTCCTGAAGTTCGTGTCTTTGAAATGTGCTTTGTTCTCTGGTGTGTTCGTGAGGTGATCCGCCCACGGCTAGGACGGACTTTAGAGTTGTAATCCAGTCTTTGTGAGATAAAAGGCAACCCGTCAAAATGAGAGGGACACTTAAGGATAAAGTCCTTAATCTGTGTCTTGCTTCTTCTAGTCCTATCCACTTACTGTAAAACTATTTAGCACACTATCTAAGTCTTCCTGTGGCAAGTGACAAGAATTAAGAACTCAACTAGCGGAATTGGGACTCCATAAAAGAAAAGGTAATTTAGGGCTCTTTACAGAAACAACTATATTTTGTTGCCAAAGGATTTCAAAGCTGATTCTTTTGTTGGGACTGACTTGGTTCTTGCTTGCTTATGCCAAGATACTTCAGAATATTTCAGCCCTTCCTACACTGGTTATTAGAGGTTGATTAAAATATTTTTTTGACTGTTTGGGAAAGAACACAGGAGTTGGGTTTTTGTACCAGATCCTTATTATACTTCAGTCTGGAATACTGCTAAAATTAATATTGAAAGGCATTCTGCATTTTGAAAGAAATAGAAATTGTCATGGATTGGATTTATGCTAACAGACTTTGTTCAATTATAGCTGCATCTTTATGAAAGGCTTTACCAGGATCTTTACTTCATCTCCTCGTGCAGGGACCGGAACGACCCAGACACACCAATATGGTGATAAAGTCAAACACTTTATTCCATCAGAAGGCTACGTTCATAGAATATTGGCAGGTAGGCACGCGGTGTGTCTCTAGCTCATAGGTTGCAGGTGTCCATCACGTGCTGTCCATGCTCCCCAAGCACAAAGCTAATTGGTCTACATTTCTGGCTTACTTTTTTACCATCCTTTATTTTTCTGCTGCCAACTTCCTCAAAGTTGTTTTTCTCGAGACTGTACTTTCTTATCTCACATTCCTCTCCACATCCCTGCTCATCCTTCTGGCTCAGTTACTACCAGTCGCTCATTCTATGCTGCCCATACCCCAACAGGGTTGAAACTTGTAAAGCAGTCACAACCTAAGATTTTAGAGACTAAGAAATTTTTTTCCTAACTAACTTTTTCCCAGGTCATACATTATAGTTTTTTAGTGTTGAAAGTGATGCTACTACTGTGTTCTTGCATTGTCTGTGTTACACCTGTGCACTCAGTTATCTCAAGGGCTCAGAATTTGGCTTTGATGGAGGACAGAATAGATAAATATACTAAACTAGAAGCACAGATAAGCTTTTGAGGGAAAGCAAATGTGCAATAAGTGTACATCATATAAATAACTTCTAGAGGCCTGTGTTTTAATATCACTGATTAGATATTTCCTGATGGTGCATAAATTCAAGGTAGTAATCTGTCACGGATTGTCCAAATGTTACAGACTTGAAAAACAGAAAAAAAGCACAATAAGAATTTTCAGATGAATAAGATTGATGTTACCTTTCCTTATTCTTGTATTCATGAATTATGTCAAAAGAGGGTTGCTCTTGCAATTAGTTGTCCGAGGAAATGATTCCCAGAAGAGGAATCTTCTTTTAAAGAGCTATAAATTGACATGGTGGGAATAGCTTTGTAAGAATTTATTTGAAGATTAATGCAAGAAGTGAAACCTTTTAGGCATTGTGGGAACCACGTTAAGAAAGATGTGCAAATGAGTGACACCTAGGTATAAGTAAGCATTTCAGGAGACCTCTCAGAATATGTAATTGGTTGAATCTGGGGCTACTTTTTGTTTGTTTCTTTGCTTGATGCTGTCTTGTACAATCTCTTACATTGTTTCAAGTACAGCTGAGCTTTAAAACTATCACATGTGGCCACCACTAAAGAAAATGCTCACTCCAAAAAGCAGAGAGGGAAGTTCATGTAGCCTAGCTTGGTCACCAACCATACCAATTTGCTAAGTATTTGGCCCTACTAAGGATATTGCCTACTCTGATTTGTATGCCCAGTAAGTGTACTTACAGATGCAGCAGTTGCCTCTGCACATGTGCTGCTAAGCAATCAGCTGGTTAACTTTCTCAAGTCCACAAAGAAACACTTAGAAGGTGAACAAACCACTGTCAGTGCACCATGGAGTTCACAGAGGACAGCAGAAATCTCAAATTACCTCTCTTCACCAGGACTCATCTTGTTCCCTGGCTGCAAAGGAGTTAAAGCACTCATCTAAAAAAATAAATTTATGGCATAAGACCTATTGTCTAATTACCACCATTTGTTTCTCAGGGGAGTCACTGACCACCAGGTGCCACTGGATTTTCTGAGCAAGGACTCTGCCTTTCCCCCTGAAGCTGAGCTTCTGCAAGGTTTTCCTTCCCAGGAGGAAAGAGTGAGAAGCTGATTCTTTCAGAGTCCATAGTGCCTTAGAAAATATGGGGAGGTGTTATTGATTTCTTCCCTTTTGCCTCTGCCTACCCTATTCCCACAGTTTGAGCATGCACAGAGCTCTGACACCTGATGGATGTTGGAAGAGGTTCAAAGGCTCAGTTGCTCAGATCTTGTGCAAAGCAAGCTCTGGATGACAGTTTTTTAATGTTATAACAATAAAAGAGAATTGTTCTACATGATGATTCCAGTGACTGTCTGGGTTTGCATGAACATCTCTGAAACCTCTGTGTGTGCTCACTGACCCCTGCAGTGTGTCCACCTGTAGGCAACATCTTAGCCATTGGTATCCAGCACACTGTTTTTGAAAAGTTGTAACTTGGCTAAATTTAAAGCCAATTCATTTCAAAGCATGCAAGAGCACTAATTTTCATTGATTACTCAGTCATGTCTAAGTTTCAAATTTCATTTGTTTTTGCTGTAGTTCTTCTGGAAAAAGTTTGGTTAGAATCACTCTCCCATAACCTAAAAATGGTTGCAGGGATTTTGCTTTGACTTTAAGGGGATAAGAAAAAAGCTCCTGTCTTTAGGCATGGAAAACTTCAGCCTGAACAATGAATGATTCAGAAGACTGTGGTTGTGAGAGAAATGGAGTTTTAATCGGATTCATTTTACTTATGTAACCATTTGGCCCCCATCAGGCAGTTGACCTAAATAATCATTTTACTTATCAATGAATTAATGCTTTGAACTAATGTATCTATAGCAACAAAAATGTGCCACATATATATGCCTGTGTTTGTATGCAAAGTTTAAAAAGTTCCCACAAAAGTTTGTGGATGAAAAGTCCTCCCAGAGGTCTTACAGAAAGACATTGCTTCTGGCTCAGGAAATCTTTCAGCCGCAACTGGCTGGAGCTCGGGAAGGAATTCTGGAAAAACTAGATTTGATTTAGATGAACCTTTGATCCAGTACACTCAAACCTGGGTGAACAAAACAACAGCAGTGTGAATAGAGACTTTCTGTGAGAAGATTGAATGTTTACTGTTTTGTCCTGAATTCCACAGAAGAAGCACAGACTTAGCCCTCCCACTGTGGCTGCTGTCATTGCAGATATCCTGAATGTTTTTAGCACCCTGCTTTGGCATTAGATGCACATGCTGACTTTGTTCTCAGTGAGCTCCTGCACAAGATGGTTGGAGAGAGATCTTACCTTCTTGTGCCTGTGTGATGGTAAGGAACTGGGGCTTGTTTCTTGGGTTTGCAGTTAGCTTTGCTGTTGAATGACTCAAACTGTTAATCCCACTGGGTCAGCCCCAGTGGATGAAGCTAAGCAGGAAGACTTAGCACAGAAATTCATATCAGAAAAATACTGGAGCTGACAAAAGTGGCAAGCAAGTGATGCTTTTATGCTGGCTGACAGTGAAATGACTTCCACTAACAGTGGAATGACAGTGAAATGACTTCCACTAACCTACTAACAAGTAGGTTAAACCACAGGTCTCAGATCGTAAGAGTTCATAACAAGGTAAGTGAAAAAGGAGTAGTTTTCAAATTTGGTCCCCCACGCCCTGTGAAAATCATGTAATGTAAATACTAAGTTGGTGTTTAAATGGAGGCTATTTGAGTCATTGCTGTAAGCTTGTCAGCTTGGCTGAAGAAAACTCTGGAAAGGCTGAGGTGTGACTTAAGAGGGGATTCAGCAGCAGTAAAAGAGGTACTCTGACTATCTAATCATCTTCATGGCCCTCTTCTGCACTCCAAGAAATCTATGTCCTTCTTATGTTAGGGGGTCCAGAACTGGACACAATACTCCAGGTAGAACCTTATGTAAGCAGAGGGGGAGAATCACTTCCTTTGACCTTGGTCACATTTCTTTTGATGCAGACCAAGTTACGGTTTGCTTTCTGGGCTGAAAGCACACATTGCAGGACCGTGTTGAGCTTCTCATCAACCAACAGCATGAAGTCCTCCTCAAGGCCTTGTAAGAGTGAGCCTGACCCTCTAAACTTCTGGTTAGAGCCTTTATCTCCAAGGTAACTGCTGACTGAAGGTAACTGACCCTGAAGCTCTAGAAGGTAGTAGCATGCCTCTTACTATACAAGTGAGAGGCTGCCTCTTCTGGCATAAGAAGTAGTGCCAAGAGGGCTTTCACACTTGTGTGTGTGTGATATATAATGAAAGAAAAGAAGCTCTAGACAAACAGTCTCGTGTAGGTAAAAATAAACCCAGATCTAGGAAAATATAAGAAATTGTGCATCCAAGTTTGGAGCATAGTACTCATGCAATCGTCATATGCTCCCAGGACGTTTTGAGCATTGGCAATTTGCCTATGAACTCTCTTCATGTGGATCAGCTGGATTAGGGAGTGTTAATGCTTTGCAGCAGTAAATCCCACTAGGAAGGCATTTCTAAAGTGCACTAAGCAGGACAAATAGTTATCCCTGACTGCCTCAATGGCAGAAATGCTAATGCAATCAGGTTTGGGATTCGGTAGACAACCCTCTGAAACTGGAGGAAGGTATGAAGAAGGTATAGTGAATGGAGTCATGGTAAAGTCATCACCACCACCAAAACCAAGATCAGAATAAAAGCATTTTTATTTTTAAAGTCTTTAGTAAAGTAGGAAGAAAAACAGTTCAAGTGAATGACAAATTCAAACATTTAAACTTCTGAAATGTCTGGGGATTGATTTATTTTTGTCTGAAAATATCAGTCAAATCACAAAGAATTTTGGTTGACCTCGGTAAGAATTTTTTAGAAAAAAAGGCATTTCTTTAAAAAAAAAAAAAAAGAAAACTCACCTTTTCCTAGTCAATAGAATATTAGAATATTATACACAAGCCAGGTAAAATGATTCATCTGTTATTAAAAACTCTGAAGACCCCAACAGAGAATGATCTTCCTTCTTGAGTACGTCTGTTCCACCTGTTCAGAACTCCGAGCAAGAGTGTATGATAATAAATTAAAGAGTTTAGGGCTAAAGTTCCCTCCCTGCTCCACCTGTGAAATTAGGCAGTTTAATCTAACTGGTCTAGCCTTAAATATTTCAGAGCACATCTACTGCTCTGCAAGATTTCTACATTTTGGTTCAGTTTTGTTCGTTGCTGTAGAGTCTAATAGGATATTTAGATATGTGACTTGAACAAGAGGGTTAGGATCACTATAGTGTGTGGCTGCTTGCCTTCATGTGGCAAGCACATTGGACCATGTTCAAATCCTTCAGCTGGCTCTTAGCTGTAGTTGCTGGATTAGGAGTTAGTCCCCAGTCTTCTGTCATGTTGATCAGTTAATTCTCAACTACATTAAAAAGGTTGAATTTCAGTTTGTGTGCCACCACCACAGCTGTGACATTACAGACCAACACACCCACTGCGCTGTGTGATGGCTTAGTCACAAGGGCCTGGAAGAGATCAGGCAAGCATTGAATCCTTGAGGAAATGCAGCAAAACTTCTTTCCTGCCATTAGAGTTGCCATTCAAAAGCCTTACATCCAAACCTTCTGTCAATCACTGCTTGTCCCCTTCCACTTATTCCTTCCCTGCAGCCCTTATCAAGCAAGTTTTCCTGTAAAGAGAAAGAAGTTGGGGATTGTAGAAAGGCCCTGGTGGATTTTAGTAGTTTAAATAATCTGTGCTCAGGTTTATTTTTTATGATTAGAAAACTCCACTTGGACAGATTGTGAAGAAACCTTTGGGGAAATGGAGAGAAAATTAAAGTGGTTATTTTAAAAGTAACAGGTTATTCACAATAAAAATGTCATCTTTAGAAATATGTTTACTTTTTATTATACATAGATAAAGGAGATGATAGAGGCCAATTTTTGGCATTTAAGGCTGAAGGTATTTAGATTAAGAAGGAAGAACAAAAAAGAAATACTGCATCTTCAGTCTGCTGTTTCTTCAGATGTGGTCTCAGACTGAGCAGAGAGGCATCTCATAAGGAACTGCCAAATACATCAATGTCTATGTTAAAATGAACAAAATGGAACTGTCAGTTATTAAAAGCGTAGATGCAGCAACTAGTTGAGCAGTTTGCTGTGTCTGGCATTCCTCGTGAAGAAGAGTGCCAGAAATTTATTGGCAAAACAATTCAGCTAAGTGATCTCAGATGACAAAATGACAGTTTCTGCTAATGAACAGCCAGTGCTGTGAGCATAAACATTCATCAATAGTCCCAGAGTGGAGGGACTGTGGTGGTATCTGGCTTTGTGAAGACTCTCCTTTTCAGTGCACCCATGTGCATGTTTAGCTCAACTGTACCCTGTGATGGTACTGGAGCTGGAATGTGTGCCACCAGAAGAAAGAGCGACACAGCTCAAACACCTTGGTGGTCTCATCACTGAATGTCACAACTCTGCTCCAGAGCCAACTGCAGAAAGGCTTTCTGTGTATCCATAGCTCCTAGGGAAGGCGGTGAAGATCATAGGAACTGTCCCACATCCTGCCCCAGCCATGGCCAGCAGTAGATGCCTGGAAGAAGAGTACCAAAACTGGTACAGTATGGTCCACTGAGAACTGCAACACATGGTAAGCTGCAAACTATATGGGCAAAATCGTGCTTGAGAGCCACTGCGTAAACCTGTTTTCTGTCAACTACCCTAATCTCCTTTTTAATTCCTTTAAACTTCTGGTTTCCATAAGGTAAGGATAATGCATTTCACCATTTAATTATGCACCGTGTAAGAAAAGGCCTTCCTTTCTGTCTCTGACATTCAGAATGAATTGGTTTGGGTGATGTGTATGTTTGGGAATATTTCTGTGCAACTGCAAATGAATTGCTAATGTCAGCTTGATTTAAAACCTAAAGCATTAGATCAGCAGTTTATGCACTGCAGACACTAACAAACACGTTAAAGTGTTTTATAGTCAAAAACTTGAAAGAAAAAAAGGCAGCTGTGGATATGGTACTGAAGGTTTAGTGTCTTTATTTGTGGAAAGCCCATGTGAACTGGCACAAATAACACCCTAACGTTGCCAAAAGGGGCCTTTGCAATGCGTTCCTCTCACCTCTAGATGACAGACACACAGATGTGTACAGCATTTCCAAATTGAATACAAGCTTGGAAGAGATTTGGTATTTGCAGAAGAGTTTTCTGTAGCATTTGAGCAGAACTAGGAATTGTACACATCATCTTGACATAAGAAGCCTTGCAAAAATGTCCAGTCTCTGAGAAAGCACAGGCGGTGGTGGCAAGCTGTATGCAGGGTTGTGATGCTTCAGAAAGTTGCTGAAGCTTGATAGCCAGGCTTAAGTGGACTGCACCTTCTATCTGCCCCACGTGGGACTTCTGCAGGATGCCTAATGGGTGCTTCCTTGGGCATGGAGGAACGCATATTCAGCATCATGAGTTTGGGTCGATTGAACAGTGTAAAGTCAAGGAAAGATTCTTTCCTTAAAAGAACAGATTAAACCAGTAAAGCTGATCACATATGCTAAGGGTATGAACCCAAGCACTGGAAAACACTGGTGGCCAAGAAAATTCCATACTCCCTCAGACTATTCCTCTCAGATAGTTTACTTTTACTGCAAAAATCTGTGTTCTTATTTTAAAACAGGTCTTGTCGGTCCCCTGTTATAGTCCCACAGTATAATCCTCTCGCTAGAAGCAACCGTTATGAATTATGCAAAATTCATAATCGACACTAATTTTGATATTCAGGCGAAGATTGCTAATAACTACTAAAATTGTCTATTAAATCTCACCAGAAAACTTATTTACAATGTTCAAAATGCACAGTTTGTATACTTATACACACAGGCAACAGGCAAAACTATAACACTTTCAGAAAAAACTAGCAAATACAAACATTAAACTTAAAACTGGAAAGAGGTTCTTAGTTTCAATTATACCTCTGGCCTACCAGGGGAGTTGAGAGGCTCCTTTCTGCTACTAAGACAGAAAAACATGTTAGAATCTAGTTACAGAATTTCTTAGAGAGAGACTTTGAATATTTACTCACAAAACAGTATCAGACAGTACCCAAAACTTGAAGGGAATTCTGTCGGTGTCGTAAAAGTCATTGTAGAGCATAACGCGGCAGGGCAGAGCAGGCAAAGGAAAAGTAAAAACAAAAGCAGACATAAATAGGCAAAAGCCTATTTATTGTTTTGCCCAAATGTAATGGCTCCTTTGGCCACACAAATTTACCACTCAGAATGGCACTTTGCTGAACCTGACCATATTAGGTGAAGTCAGGAGCTTGTTTTCCCTTATTTGGGAGGCACAAGTCTGGGCAAGTCTTGGACCCTCAAGGTGGGTGTCTCCAAGCTTTTTGCCTTCTCCCTGCACTCAGCTTCTCCCCGCTCCGATAGAGGGAAGGGAACCATTGGATCATGCCTGGGCAAACCAGGACATGTATCTTCCATTACAGCAGCTATAGCTGAACAGGAATAGGGTACATCTAATTTAGTCAGAACTCAACAACTTATCTTTTACCGTTAAATATTATCCACTTCATCTTTAGCCTTTAGGACGTGATTGTACTCCTACAATACTTTACATGTCACTTCTCAGGCAGGAGGCATGAGTTTAGCCCATTTGCCACAAAGTGCTTTTTTTGGATAGGTAATGTCTGTTATATTCAGTCCACTGCTTGAGAGGAAGTGTTAGTAAAGAAGAAAACTGTACATCCATCTATCTATATGCATATAATCCATATACAAATGTCAGGGCAGCAATGTCAAAACCTTGCTTCTTGTGTGTGTTCTTAAACAAAAAAACTGAGCTAGGCTTCCCGTAGTTTTGCCAACTGAGGCTGGAGAAAGTGGAGCAAGGCAGCAGGATGAATTGAAAACGGTTAAACGTGACAACAAACCACTGTGATTTGTTGTCTCAGGGCACGGCACCATCACAACAGGTTTCTGCAACAGTTGCAAGCATGAGGGATGCCCCAGAGAGACACTGGCACCAGTGTAACACAAATGGCACCAGGTAAGCCCAGCACATAAAACACAACCAACTGCAATTGCCAACAGCAGTAGACTCACTGTTTTGTGACAGCTGTCCTAAGTATTTCAAGGAGAACAGCAGGTCCGAGTGAGAGCAAATAGAAGTATAGAGGTTGGTTGTGCCATCAGTAGTAAGTCTGATTTTTTAGTAAGACATAGTAAACAGCCATTGTAGCATCCGTTGGGGTCAATAAACAATTTGTGGCCTAATGCTCTTGATCTAACTTATCAGTTATATTTCTGATTGACCCCAGTCTTCAAACCAGCCACAGAGTGCAAAATAAACTGAAGTAGCCTCACCCTCCACCAATGGCCCAACACAAAGCCTGTACTGCAGAGTGTCAGCCTCATTGTCCTTCCATATGTCTCACTTCTGTTGCTCCAGCAAGTATGGTAGTTATTAGCACATGTCCTCTGGTGTAGAGATGCCTGTCATACCATAGATGGCCTGATTCCTCTGGCTCTAGTCAGACCAAGAATATTTTCCTATTTCAGAGAATTCAGGCTTTCCACAAGTGTTCCTTTTTTCCAAGCAATTCAATCCTCTGACTTGAATATCCCACACGTGACATCCACAGTCATCCTCTCTGAAGACTGGGAAAACGCCCTCTTCTACAGAAGCTTGGCAGAAAGTCCTCTGGTCCTATCTGCAACTGTCTTTTTCGTTGTTTTCTTAGCTTTTGGGGAGATTCTGTGCAAAGTCACAGCCAGCGAATGTAGGTAAAAAGCCACATTAAAACAATTACAAAGCACCTCCCTCCAAATGCAGCAGTGCACCTGAAGACTGAGTTTTGTCCATGGGAACTAGACTCATACACAAGCCAGTCAGGTGGGCACCATAGAATGCATGGACTGTGAGTTAATAAATAATATTTTACCAGTCTTATAGGTTCTTAAGTCTACCGATGTTTATATAAAAATGTTTTATAATTCTTGCTAGATTTCTGGCTTTATTTATTCACCACCATCTGTTCTTTGTCTTTCTCCCATTGCTTTACTGAGCTGTGGTATTCTTTCCCAGGCATATTTTACATCTGTGAGGGTACTTAAGCTGCAACCTCTCCTTTCTTATTCTGCAAATGTAGCTGTTACTTTGCAAGCTTCAGATTATTTGGTCCACATCAGTGGTTTTTGCGTCTTTCTTGCAGTCTGCTGGTGTAATTGCTCTAGTGCAGGACTGTGCTGATTTGAGGCTAATTGGAATATTTTAAAAAAGAA
Organism: Eubucco bourcierii; assembly: GCA_013396675.1. Lineage (NCBI taxonomy): Eukaryota > Metazoa > Chordata > Aves > Piciformes > Ramphastidae > Eubucco > Eubucco bourcierii. Next base: position 45,106 of record VWZE01018315.1, read on the forward strand.
AATTACACTATAGTCTGTGAAAGGAAAACATGGTGATGTCTACTTCACTCATAGGCTTGCTGAGATGTTTAAGAGAAGAACCCAAAACATAGATAAGTCAGTCAGTCTGTAGGGGCACAGCGTCTCAGACAGTGTAGCTTCTGGTTTCTCTCTGCTGAATTAATCTCACTAACTACTTTTCTTCTACCGTCCCTGGCCAATCCTCCAAGCTCACCCTGCACATAAGACAAACCTTGGGGTAAGGTAGAGGGGTGGGGAGAAGGTGAAAGGGTGGTTAGCAGCCCCTCCTGGGGTCTCTGACTTCTGAGACGGGTGTTGTGTTTCTGTATTACCTTTAACTTGTATATTTCTGTAACTATTCCTGTATGTAGTGTATATCTCTGCTTGTACATTGTGTTGAGCTGTAAATAGAGCTTCAGTCCTTAACTTCCAGCTGGCTGAGTTCTAGTCTGGGTCATTTTACAAAATGTGGGGAGCAGGTAACTCCCAAACCATCACAAGGACAGAGTGGCTGTGTGAGACTCCTTGGGCTAGTGCTAGGCAGTCATCAAACAAGGAGTGTGGTGGTACTCCTTGCCTGTCTCTTGTGGGAGAGAGAGGGGCAAGGAGACAAGGAGAAGTAGCTTGAAGTCATTCAACTGTCAAATGTGACAGGAATAGAAATGGGACTTCCACCTACTGCTTTCTTACCTCTGAAAATACTGTGAACTGTTACTCTCACTATAGTGTCTATTAGGCACCTTTAGATATGGACTGAGCCTAGTACATAAGAGAAAATTGCCTGAGGAAGACACCAAACATTGATATCAATCTGTTAGGTGTTAAATACAGACATTTGTACCCAATATGGCAGCAGGAGACTGTAGGAAATTTTCTTTGCTTCAATCATTTGCAAAGCTGTGTTTTCAAAACAAATGCTAAACGCATCGCACCTCTTCTGTAGCTATCAATTAATAGCAAGATAGTTATTGTTTGCTGTCACACAGCCGACTAAGTAACAAAACTAACTTGCCATATGTAAGACAGCTACTCTCAACTTGTGAAAATTTTGGGAAAATCACTAGGAGGAAGAAAAGTAGGGGTTGAGTGTTATTGAAAATAAATCTAGAGTTTAAGACAATGAAAACGTTTTATTCTCTAAGTTAAAACAGCATGTATCCAGCCTGTTTCTAATTCACATTGTCCGTGAAATTGAAGTAATGTATTCATCTTGACTTTCATGCTCATTATCCCAAGTAAAAAATGCTCTACATCGAATGCTCATTATTTGCTGATGTTGTTTACTATTTAGTTTATGTATGATTGCAAATTAAATGAATACATTTAAACTCCCTCATCTAACACATAGCCAATACTCATATCTGACAAGGCCAGTGCTGAGAAACCTTAGATATAGGGTTTTCCTTCATATTGAAAAAATGGTGTGCTTCAAATCTTCTGCTAGACAGAATGGACAGGACATAAGCGTGTTTGAGTTTGGTGGTGGTTTTTTTTTTAATACAAAACCAAGCTAGTATATACCTAAAATAATCATAATTAAACCTGTTCTATGCTAGCAATTGAATATTAGCATTAGCTTAGTAAGAGGTAAGAAAGCAATAATCTTGTCAATGGCTATATGTAAAGATACCCATCAGAATTTGATTCATTAATTATGACTACATTGAATGTGTAATAGAATGATTCCTAGGTTTTACAAACTTTTTATTAAACTCTTACTTTAGGAGTCAAATTTCTTGGGCACCTAGACTGAATAGCTTTCAAAAGGACTCATTTTCAGGTTGCTGGTTGATGCTTTATGAAGACCTGACACTGTTGGAACATCCCACATTGAACACCTAAGATGAGATACTCCCGGTACTGTTTGGCTAGTTGTGGATGCCGGTTCTGCTGGCCATGGATGCCTCATGTGGCTGAAAACATCTCCTAAAGGGAAGCTGCAAGTGCTTCACATGGACTGCTGCTGCATGCTGTAGGAGAGCTCCCTGGCTGTTTTTCTTCTCTTCATCTCCAAATGCTACAACCCATCTATCATGGTAATTGATTTCTTTTCCTCAGTTAAAGACCTTCATCTGGTTTCTCCTATTCAGAGCCTGATTTTACAGGAGTCAGGGAAGCTGCAACCTACAGACATCTGTGATGGATAATGCAGTAAAAATGAAGGATGATGCACTGTCACCCTCAAACAAAGCCCTCCACCTGTCACACTACTCTCTGTGACTCTTTCGTATTTCCTTTCTGTTTCTGTCTCTTGTGGAAGGATGAAGCCCTGTGGTGCTGGAGCCTAGCCATTTTCAAATTGTTACTGGTCAAGGAAAGAAGAGAATGCAGCCTCCAGTTTGAAAGTTACGTGACAGCATCACAACATTGGTGTTGATGGTCACTGTAAGCACTGGATCTTGCTATTCCTGGCGGTCTGCTAATGGGCTTTGCAACAGGATGATCAGTAGCAGGACCAACAGGGTGGATAGCATTGAGCCATCACCATGACCTACAACCATAAGCATGGGAAATCATGGCAGGCAGTCCTCCACTGCTGGGTAGATGAAAGTGGTGCAATCTATGAATGGTATGTGGCAAGCTGCTGGGGAAGAAAGGGCTGACAGCAAAATGGAAACTAGTGAGTTTCTACGTGGCAGCACGCAGTGATAAAATAGCATTGGGATTTGTGTGCCAGGGTCTGAATTGTGACTGTCCTAGGAGAAATATTTCATGGAACAAATAGCAGCATTGACAGAGAATGTATATGCAGCTTAACTTCTATTTTTGAAGGACCTGAGAATACCAATGAAATGTAACAGCTAGTATCAGACTATGAGTTCTTTAGCTCTTCATAAATTTGTCACTCTCATCTCTACACAATTTAACCCTTGGCTGACACTGCCCTAGAGGCTCCATCTGCAGCAAGGATTCACCAACCTGGAGATCATTTGGTGACACTTGGGAACAGACCAGTACATATTGGATAAAAGCACTAGTGAAGGCAAGGGAGAGAGAATTTTCAGTTAATCTTAAAGAAGACCTGTTCTCTATTAATTAAAACAAAAATTACACACAGTTCCATTCATCAGCTTATTTCCTATTATGGTATGTTGGTGAGAAGATGGACGTAGTATGCTAACATGACAGGGATGGATATGAAATCTCACTTCAGAGAAATCTCAAAGTGTTTCCAATGCTTTCAGTCCTAACAAACAAACATGCAAACAAAACCACACACACACACACACCCCCAACATTATTGTCTGCTAATTTCTACGTAATATGATTGCTTACTGTGTTTTTCACACTGGCACAGAGTAAAATGTATTTTAAAGTTGCACCCCTGTTCCCCAACTCTGGGTAAGGTGATGGCTTGGGGTCTAAGGAGAAAAGCTTCAGGCACAGGAACGTGACAAAATGTTCTTGTGGTCATTGATCTGGCTTGTCACCAGTTGGAGGGCAGGCAGGCATAGCTCTTGTGAAGGCTTTGTCAGCACTGAAACTACCTGGGATTGCAGGCAAAATGCACTGGGGGAAATGTGCCAGCCTGAAGAATCTATTTTCATGTGGAGAAATCCTGTCACAGAGTGTAAAGTATACCCAACAGTGCCACCACTTCAGAGATACATGAAGTGATCTAAGTGCACCTTAACACCACGTATGTGTCACAGATGCACAGAGGAACCTGGTTCTGCAGTGACAGGTAAGAGGCCTCCTCTCTGCTTGGAGTAGTGTGCAGGCAGTGAAAAAGGTACTGCTTCCCATCCTGGGTGGCTTGAAGAGCTGCCCACCACCCAACAGCTATCTTTTTGCCATAAAGCGTGTGCCACACAACCAAGGGACACACTATCCCCTGGAGTGCACGCTGCACTGATGCAAAAACAAGTTATCCACACTTCAGCTCCGTGGGGGAACTTTCCCAAAATGAGGGAGTACTGGAGGGCAAAAATGAAAATTACATACTTCCCATTCCAAAGAAAACAACCCTCGTCCCAAACCCCTCATTAAAATGCAAAGATTTAATATGCAAACCAGCAGAAGACTTAATCATCATGACTCAACTCATGGGAAAGACATCCAACATTTCAACTGAACAGCAGCACATCACTGGCTTTCTCTGAGGAGAGACTACTGTTTGTTTTTCCCTGGAAAGCATTTGATGTTTTCATTGCTGGGGAGGTAAGCAATGGCCTGTCGTGTCTCACTTGGAAAGGAAGTAAATTCTGGCAAAAGAAATGAGGACAGCCAGGAGAGCAATCCTGGAGAAAGAAGTGAAGTGGAGATTGAGCTCATAAACCACCCAGATCCTGCAACATTAGCTGCCCCCAAATATTTTCCAAGAGACACTTCTCAGATCTGATCTTGAATGTCTCCATCCTACAGACACAGGCTTGGACAGTGTTTAACTAGCTGCAGTAAGAGAACTTCTTTTTTGGTCTCTAGCTTAAGCATCCTCAGGTGCATGTCTGTCCCATTCATCTAGTGCCACCTGGGCAACAAGGGCTTTGGTTCTCTTTGCAACCTTATCCTTGTGTCACATGAACCATGCCCTCTATTTGCCTTTACCAAGGTCCAGTTTTATGTCACTCAGCTTAGACTTTATGCATTTTCAAGTAAATTATGGATGCTGGGCACCTAATACCATAAATGTTTGCCTATGTGTGTATATAAATGTGTGTGCTTACATACATAAACACATAAAGCTAGCACAAATCTTTCATTTTTGTATCGGTTTTATGGTATAATATGAAGTTAATCATATTATAGATAAAATTTAAACTTTGAGGCAAGTAAATTTACTTGTAAATTCATACAAAACATCATGAACGCTTATGATCAGAAAAAGAAGGGGAAATGAAAGAGAACACCCTCTTTATTCAACACTTGCTAAACAATGGGTTTTTTATTTTTTTGCAGATGACACCAAGCTGTGTGGCAGAGTCGACTTGCTAGAGGGCAGGGATGCCATCCAGACAGACCTGGACAGGCTGCAGAGGTGGGCCCAGGCCAACCTCATGAAATTCAACAAGGCCAAGTGTAAGGTCCTGCACCTGGGTAGGCACAGTCCCAAGCATAAATCCAGGCTGGGTGGTGAATGGCTGGAGAGCAGCCCTGAGGAAAAGGACCTTGGAGTCTGGGGTGATGAAAAGCTCAACATGAGCCTGCAGTGTGCACATGCAGCCCAGACAGCAACTGGATCCTGGGCTGCATCAAGAGAAGCGTGGCCAGCAGGGCAAGGGAGGGGATTCTGCCACTTTACTCTGCTCTTGTCAGACCCCACCTGGAGTACTGTGTGCAGTTGTAGAGCCCCCAGCACAGGAAGGACATGGAAGTGTTGGA